>JAQQSZ010018328.1:0-10601 GCA_028646595.1 Phalanger gymnotis | reverse complement strand
GAACCAATGGTCTCTGGTTGTTGAGGCGGGGCTGGAGAAGGCTGCGAGGAGGGGTGAGCTGGGAGACAACTTCAGCGGCAGCGGCAGCGGTGGAAGGTGTGGAAGCCAGAAGCAGCGGAAGCCAGAAGCTGCGGAAGCCAGAAGCTGCGGAAGCCAGAAGCTGCGGAGGCAGGAAGCTGCGGAAGCAGGGCTTACCCGAGTGCGAGCAGGAACGTGAGGCCAGTGAACATGATTTGGCTAAATACTATCTTGTTTTTCTGTGGCCTCCTGGTTGCCCTTGTGAAATGGGCTTTCTGAGCCTGGAGTCTTTTTGTCAAGATGTTGGAATGGGGAGGCTGGTTCAAGTTTTTGCTGCGGTGGGGCCTAAATAAATTTCTTGTTGTTTTCTCCTTAGAGAATCTCTCATATCTTGCGATTTTGGACCATTCAAACATATACATAATCATATTTGAGATCATAAATTCGGCCTTCCTACTACACAGGTAGTAGGAGTTGGAGGGGCTTGGGGGAGAGCTTAAGCAAGTCCCTGCTTTCCTTTCAATTCTAATTTTTAAGGTAGTATTTTTTTCAGTGGTCTTTTGGACCTCCTTTTCCATTTGGCTAATTCTGCCTTTCAAGGCATTCTTCTCCTTATTGGCTTTTTGGAGCTCTTTTGCCATTTGGGTTAGTCTATTTTTTTAGGTGTTATTTTCTTCAGTATTTTTTTGTTCTCCTTTAGCAAGTCATTGACTTCTTTTTCATAGTTTTCTTGCATCACTCTTATTTCTCTTCCCAATTTTTCCTGTACTTCTCTAACTTGCTTTTCCAACTCCTTTTTGAGCTCTTCCATGGCCTGAGACCAATTCATATTTTTCTTGGAGGCTTTTGATGTGAGCTCTTTGATTTTTTTGACTTCTTCTGGCTATATGTTTTGATCTTCTTTGTCACCAAAAAAAGATTCAATAGTCCGAGTCTTTCACTGCCTGGCCACGTTCCCAGCCAACTACTTGACCCCTGAGGTTTTTGTCAGGGTATGACTGCCTTCAGAATGACAAGTGCTTTGTTCCAAGTTTCAAGGGCATTGCGTTGCTGTTTTCAGAGCTACTTCTACATGGCAAGCTCTGCCAGACCATCACTCCTCCTCCCCTAAGAACTGCCAACCAGGACCAGGACCAAGATCCAAGCAGGACAAAGCAAGAGAACCCTTTCTCTATGCCAGCAAAGTACTCCCTGCATTGCTGCTCTGATCCATGGCTTGACTCCTCCCACCGGTTGGCCTGGGGCTGGAAGCAATTGCTGCTGGAGCTCTGGAAGTAGCTGCAGGTACTTCCTGCTGCTGCAGCTGCCACACTGCACCACCTCCACTGCCCTTGGGGCTGGGGCCAACTGTCCACGCACTCCTCTCACCCAGATGCAGCAGTTTTCCCGACCTGCTAAGTCATCTTTGGCATCTGTGATTTGAGATTCTGGTAGCTGCCACAGTTCAGTGATTCAGAGCCCAAGGCTTGCTCCGCACAATCTCCACAGAACCTGGTCTGTCCTGGTGCAGTCCATGCTAGGCTGCACTCCACTTCCAGCACTTTGCAATAGACCTTTCCCAGAGACCATCCAAGCCCTCTCGGGCTGGAGACCTGCTTCCTCTGTTATTTCCTGGATTCTATAACTCTAGAATTTGTTCAGAGCCATTTTTACAGATGTTTGGAGCGATTCAGAGGACAGCCTAAATGAGTCCCTGCTTTCCTGCTGCCATCTTGGCTCCAATCCCCCCCACCAGTAAAATTTCTTGAAATATGATGTCTGAGCTATTTTTTATTGTAGCTTTCAGGTAATCCAATAATTCTTAAATTATCTATCCTCAATATATTTTCCAGATCAGTTATTTTTCCAATGAGATATCTTACATTTTCATCTAGTTTTTTATGCTTTTGACTTAATATTATTGTGTCTTAATGTTTCATGGAATCATTAGCTTCCACTTGCCCAATTCTAATTTTTAAATAATTATTTTCTTCAGTAAGGTTTTGTACCTCTTTTACCATTTAGCCAATTCTGCTTTTTTGTGACTGTTTATTCTTTTTTAAAATATATTTTCTTTATTTTGTTAAATATTTCCTAATACATATATATTTTTTAACATTCATTTTTTAAAATTTTGAGTTCCAAATTCTTTCCCTCCTTTACACCTCTCCTCCATACCTTGATAAGGCAATCAATATCATATCGATTATATATGTGAAGTCGTGCAAAATATATTTCCATTTTAGAAATGTTGAAAAAAAATCACAAACACAAAAGAAGAAAAAAAGAAAGTAAAAAAATTATGCTTCAATCAGCACTCAGAGATCATCACTTCTCTCTCAGAGACGGATAGCATTTTTTATCATTGGTCCTTTGGAATTATCTTGGATCTTTGTCTTGATCAGAAGAGCCAAGTCTTTAACAGCTGATTATCCTTATAATATTGCCATTACTGTGTACAATGTTCTCTTGGTTCTGCTTATTTCACTTGGCATCATTTCATATAAGTCTCCCCAAGTTTTTCTGAAACCATCCTACTCATCATTTCTAATAGTACAATATTATTCCATCAAAATTATAAAATACCACAACTTGTTCATCCATTCCCTAAGTGATGGACATCTCTTCAATTTCCAGTTCTTTGCCATCACAAAAAGAGGTGCTATGAATATTTTTGTCTGTATAGGTCCTTTTCCCTTTTCTTTGATCTATTTGGGATACAGATCTTGGTATTGCCGGGTCAAAGGTAATGCACAGTTTTATAGCTCTTTAGGCATAGTTCCAAATTCTTCTCCAGAACGATTATACTAGGTCTCAACTCTACCTAATTCTGCTTTTTAACGAGTTTTCTTCAGCATTTTTACATGCCTCTTTTACCAAGCAGTTAATTTTTGCTGCAAAATTTTCTTGCATTTGTCCAACTTCTTTTACCAAATTTTCCTCTAACATTATTATTTGATTTTAAAAGTACTTTCACATTTTTTTGATGTTTTGCTTGCAGACGTTTTCACATTATTGTCTTCTGAGTTTGTGTCTTGAGCTTACTTGTCACCATAGTAGATTTGTATGGTCAGGTTCTTTGTCTTGTTGTTTGTCCATATTCCTAACTTATTTCTTGACTTTGAACTTTGTGTTAGAATTCAGCTCTGCTCATCTCTGTTCTCAGCATTGTTGCTGCTGCCACTGCCTCCAGGGCCCATAGCTAGCTAGCCACCACACTGTACTCCCGACCAGCCCCAACTCCACTGCTAGAGATCTCTCCTTCTGTCTTCCTAAGTTGTCTTAGGTAGAAAAATTCCTCACTCTGATCTTTTGTTAGTTATGCTGCTTTGGAATTTGATGTGTTATTTTAAAGTTGTTTACAGGAGAATATTGAAAGAACTCAGCTTGAATGCTCCCTTTACTCTGCCATCTTGGCTCTCTCTCCTGGAATGACTATTTTTGTAGCAGTATGAAGGATAGATTAAAGGAGGAGAGAGTAAAAGCAGGAAGACTTATTTGGAGGCTACTAAAATAGTAGGCCCTGTACTGTGGTGGTGGCAGTAGGAATCCACAGGATTGGTACTGGATTAGCAAGGCATGAGAAAGGAAAGTAAAAAATAACCACAAAGTTGTAAATATTAGAAACAAGGTAAAACTGGTAAGAGAAATTGACAGAAAATAGTGAAGTCATAAAGCAGAGCACCTTTCTGAAAGGGATGAAACACTATGATCTTTTGTTTTAGAGATGTGGAATTTGAGATTCTGGTGGGAAATCCAGGTGGAGCTGTCCTGAAGGCAACTGGAGATCAAAAAATAAGTCAATTTGTGTATCATCTGCTTCGAGGTGGTAGTTGAAGCCACAGGAGTGAACAAGAGACAAGAGTGTAGAGAGTGAAAAAAAGAGTGTCCAGGAGAGATCCTTGGATGATAACCACATTAAGGTACCAAGAAGAAAACAAAGAGAAAGAAGGTATAATTAGAGAGACATCAGGACACAAAAGGAGTTCAGGGTGTTTTTACCCCTGAAGCTAAAGAAAGATATCACAGGGAGTGGTCAGTTATGTCAAAAAGTACAGAAAGGTCAAGCAATATTAGGACTGAAAAGAAGGCCACTGGATTTGGTGATGAGATCATCCCTCTCCAGGCTTCACAAGTGACACATCACCACAGGATTTTTCCTACCACTCTATAAAAACCTCTCCAGTATAGAAACTCACTCCCACTGCTGGACTATTTATAGCATTGAAAATACTCTCCATTGACTGAGGGCTCACCTTTTAATTGGCTGATGGCTGATTTCTCCCAGAACCTCCAATTCTAGGTAGAGACTCAGTACAAGCAAAATCAGCCCTTTCCAGGCTGCACTGCTGACTCATTTCCCTAGGCCCCTGTGCCTGCATACCTTCTCCCACCCCCTCTCAACCTCTTGTCCTTTCAGCTGCCTTTTATATGTAGTCTTCCTACATTTGAATGTAAATTCTGTGAGGGCAGGGATTGGCTTTCTTTCTGCTTCTTGCATTCTCACACTTAGCACAGTGTCTGGCATATCCTAAGTAAGCACTTAATAAATGTTTATTGACTGACTACTGCCCCTTGAGGGAATGGTTTTAGTAGAATGGTGAAGGTAGAGGGAAGATCACAAATAATTGGAAAATAGTGGGTAGTGAGGAAGTGTAGGCATTAGACATAGACAACCTTTTCCAAGAAAGGAAAGATAGGATGGACTGGATGGACTAATAGAAGAGGAGAGGAGGCTTTTTGTGGTGTGAACTAGTCTATGGGAAGATAGAAAGAAGGCAAAGGAGGAAAGCAAAAGGTTCATGAGAGAAAGAATGAGTGCTAGTGCCAGTTAATAGAGAAGATAGAAGAAAATCAGATCAAGTGTGCAGTTAAAGAGATTATCCTCAGTAAGGAGTAGGGGCACCTCTTCTGTGGCTAGCAGTAAGAGAGAAAGAGTGAGTGGGTGATGAGGCTGAGAAATCTCGAGGAGTAGAGAAAGTACGTTGAATAAGCTCACCTTGGAAGGCTTAAATATGGTAGGTGAAAAAGGAGCCTAGGTTATCTGGTCTAAGTACATGAAGTGAGGTTGAAGGAAAGGAGATGTGGAACAGATATTAGGAGGACTAAGGTACCAAAAAATTATTAACGTTAGGACAGAAAGAATGTTAAACAGTAGGAGGGTTGTATCTATCAAAGAATAGGATAGGGCAAAGGCAATGATGATTGCTAAAATCCCTTCCAGCAATGACATCCTATGATTGTCTATCATATAAGAATAAAACCCATGTCTTGATAGCCTTTTGTTTTTAAATTTTTAAAAGGTTTTGAAAACTGTTAACTGCATATTACAAATTAGTGAATTTCATTTAAAACCTTACTTGCCAAAAGCTGAAACAGATTGAGGTTAGCTTGTAAAAACAAACGGTTTGCTCTCCTGGATGTCTGTGCTGTGTAAATAGTGCCATCACAAAATAAGAGAGTAAAGAATGAGGCATGTTATATCTTCAGCAGTATTTTCTAAGTTATAGTCAACAGAATGAACACTAAGGACCAAATGCGAATCGCAAAAAATAAAATATACCTATTCCCTGTCCCACTCTACCAATATCACCACTACAAAGAATATATTTTCCAGGAAAACAGTCTTTCAGAGTTTTGAGAAACTATAGGGCATCCCTAAATGCAGTTTTAGAACTGTTGCTCTTTTTGTTTTGGGGGGGCATACACTGATTTTCCTCAGGAAAGAGCCCAGCTAATTCAAGACCTAGTTGTAGGCTTACTATTTACTCTTTTTTAACACAATTCAAGTGCCAGAAATGCAGCTGAACCAGGAAGCCAAGGCCAGTAACATCTCTGGGATACATCTGACCTAGCTAACAGAGAAGCAGAGAGAATAACAGGACCCATTAAGCACTCAGGAATCACAGAGGAGTAAAAATGCCCAGCAATTCCTTAGTACTGCTTGTTACATTCAGCTGAAAACAGTCTGTATATTATTAAAATATAGAGAGAGGACAAACGTGGGCACATTCCTTCCTGAGGTTTTTCAGTAACACCTCCCAACACGTGCATCCAAGATTCCTTCTTCTTTCTTGTCTTGAATGACTTGAAAGCACTGTGCCTGGCACAGGGCAAACGCTTGATTCTGGCTTGTTGACTGATAACCTCACGTTTTGAAGCCATGCAAATTTTCAAGGGTCAGAGGGCATAGCTTGACTGTGGAGTATCCTGGCATTCATTTTAATTCAAAAAGCATCTTTAAAGTGCCTACCATGAGCTAGACATGGGATATAATGACAAAAACCAAAGCTCCTGCCTTCAAGGAACTTACGTTCTCCCAGGAGAAAACAACACGTACACAGACACACAAATACAAATATAAACAAAAGAAATAAGGTAGTGTTAAGGAGGAGACACTAGTACTAGGTAGGGCACATCAGGAAAAGCATCTGTCATATAGGAGGTGGCACTTGTTCTTACAAAAGTTTGTTAGACTTTGCCATAAATACTCCCAAATACATATTGAATCCATGAGCAATTTCCACTTCACTCGGACTTTCTCATCTGGTATTTATGTGTCTGGGTCTCTGTAGTCCTTGATCTTTCAGTAAATGCCGGGTGTTACTTCTGAATGATTTCTTCCTGTTTATTCAACCTGCTTGCCCTCCCTCTACCAATAGCCAATTGATTTTCTCACATCTACAGAGGAACACAAGCGTAAGTAAAAGGACCACAATATAGCTGACTGAATACATCAGCTTTCATACAGCTGAACAGTCATAGCTCACACAATCACCCACACATACTAATTCCTTATGGCAAGAGGCATATGAACTCTCGCAGAGCTGTAATAGGCCCTTATTCAGCCGTGGATTGTGAGCCTTGCATTACTCATCCAAAACCAGGTGTCTGTACATACCTTTATATATATATATATCTGAGGCTACTTGAGGCAGGAACTGAGATTAGTGAAAAACTACTTGGGGATTAACATATCTTGGCTTCTCATTTTTTGTCTGATGTAAATTTTATTTCAAGTATCAAAGAGGTGGGATGTGTTTACTATGGTGCTAAACTTGCAGGATCGTAGAATAAAAGAACTTTAGTGTAAGAAGGGACCTCAGTAGCCATTTAGTTCAACCTACACCTGAAAAAGAATCCCTGATAAAACAAGCTGCTGCCAAGTGGTCAGCCAGCCTCAGTTTGAAGCCTTCCAAAGGTATGGAGAGGAGGGTAAACTTGCCAGGTCTAGTGCCAGCCTCTGCCTTCCTTAATTATTTGGAAGTTTTTCCTGATATCAAGCCTTCTCTCTTCTTTTCAACTTTTAATCCTTGCTCCCAGTCCTACCCTCTATGACCAAATAGAACAAGTGTCATCTATTTTTCACAAGTAAGTCTTTCAAGTACTTGAAAAGAGGTACCATGTTTCCTCACTCTGAACCCTTGCTTCTCTTAAGCTAAATGTTCCCAGTTCCTTCAACAAATGCTTAAATGATTTGGACACAAGACATTTCACCAGTCTGGTTGCCAGATTTTAACAGAGTGGTCCTCAGGGGGTCAATACTATGGCTAGCACTATTAGAATAGCATAATTTCTAATCAAGCCTATGTAGTCCAACCCTCATTTTACAAAATTATAAACTGAAGCTCAGAGATGGTAAGTGACTTACCCATTATCATACAACTAGGTAGTAGCAGAGCCAAGCCTACTACCTATGTTCTTTGACTTGTAGGCCAGTATTGTTCCTATGGTGTACCTGGTACACTATATCAGTATACTATGATGCCTTCCTCTAGTTTTCCTCCTGTCTCTCTGACCATTCCTTCTCTTGTTCCCTAGTGTGAGTATTCTCCAAGTTTCTGTCCTTGGTACTCTACTTGTTGCCCTCTGAGATCTTTCCCACTTACAGAACGATATATGATTAATTATAATTATAACCATCACTTCTTTGGGGATAACTCCCCAAATTTTCATAAGACAATTCCAGTGGAATTTTTTCACTTATATATCCAGCCAACACTTCAAATTCAGTATTAAAAAAAACTCTTTCCTCTTTGCCTTCCTTCTTTACAGATGCAAATCCTATCCAGACATCAAAGCCCCCTGCAAATCCCATCTCTTATATGAAAGTTTCTTGGATGACACTACCTGGGAGTCATGCTTTCCTTTTTTGGAACTCTTCATATCTGCACCACTCATCTGTCAGTTGTCACAAACTGCCTTCTATTTTTAAAGACTTTATAAGAAGATTATACATTCTGTGAGGAGGTTTTTTCAATTCAATCCAACAAACATTTATAAAATGCCTACTTTGTGCCAGGCACTATATTAAATTTTGGGGATACAATTTCTAATACAGACCCAAAAAGTCTTTGACTTCAAGGAATGTAAATTTTACTAACACTTCTATGCCTTGTACATCTGCCTCTCCTCTCATTATGACACCTAACAAAAATATTCATTTAGTATCGACTATGGAATAATCTTCAAAGACAAACAAGTGAAACTTGTAGACTTTCAGGTCATGGGACCAAGAAAATGGACAAGCAGACATTATAAGGGGAGTAGATGGAGAAAGGGGAATGGACAGAGGAGGACAAGGAGGAGAAGGAGAAGGAAAAAGAAAGAGAAAGAAAAGGAGAGGGAGAGGGAGGGGGAGGAGAAGGAGAAGGTGAATGAAGAGAAAAGGAAGAGGAATCCTGCATTGGAAGTAGAGTATTAACAACTATTTTCACAGGATTAAAAGAACAAGAAGCCTCACAAGGTCACAGCATTTCTGAATGAACATTAGAGAATTCTAATTCTTAACATGTTTACTCAGCATATTCTGCCACCAGCTTCAATGCTCTGGCAGGATAGTCAAACAAACTAGCCAAAGGGCTTGTGTTCTGGAGCCCACAGCTGCAGCTAGCTTGCCCTGGTCCTTCCCTTTCCCTAGCAATAAAAGACCTCAACTCTGACCAACCACTGGCAGGGGAAGGGTATATATAGGAAAGGATAAACCATGCTTTCCTTCTCTGGGTTGGCCACTAAGTTAGGGAATTCCAAGGCTGCAGAGGTGATGCTCAAAATATCCATCTAGCCTTTCCACAAGGCTACAAAAAGTAGCAGCTACTGACTCAGTCAAGCCAGATAAATAAAGAACAGAGAGAATGGGGATAGTGGGTCAGCATGCACTGTAATAGGTTGGAAGGAAAAGGGACCGTATCTAGTAAAAGACAAAAGAAAGTGAACATCTGATAAAACACAGAATGCTGTGGATTCCCAAGATATCATGGACCTGCAGCATGATATTCCATGATGATTCAAGACAGAAATCAAAATCTTGAAAGGAGACATTAGAAGTGAACAAAAGGCAGAAGGTACGGCCTGTATGGCAGGAATAGTTAGCAGAACAGAAAAATTTGAATTTATGGTAGAGAATCTTTTCAAAGAAGTGAAAGAAAGAATAACAGATGGGGTATAGAAGCATATTAAAGTGAAGGACAAGCTAAAAGGAGGGAAGTGAAAAGTATTAACGTTAAACAAACACATGGTCTCTATACAAGCAAAACACTTTGGTCTTGAAAAGAGGATGCATAGAAACAGCTAAAGGATCATAAGCTAACTGAAAGAACAAGAAAAAACTTAAATGGCACAATGCAAGAACTAATACAAGGAAACCGCCCCAAACTTCTGAACACAGAAAAAGCAGCAATCCAAAGAATACGTAAATTGCTTCCAAAAAAATTTAAAAAAACATTTGCTTCAAACTCCAAGATACATAATAGATAAATATTACAATTCTAATAACAAATTCCTAATATAACAAGGGGAAATATCTCCAAAAAGAAAGAAAAGGAAATTTAAATAACAGGAGATTAGTCTGTACCCGTTAGAAATAGAAGAGAATGGAATAATAAATTCTAAAAAGCAAAGGAGCTCAACATCCAACCCAAACTTATATATTCTGCAAATAAGAGTCTGATCACTAAAAGAAAAGTATCCATTCAATAAAAGAGAGGAATTTGAAGCAATCCTGTATAAGGATGTAGTGATTTAATAATTCAATCAAGTTACCCCCATCACAAATAAAGTAATAATATGTGCAATTAATGAATCTCAAACATAGGATTCAGACTAAGTATAGAAAGTCTTTGAAAGTCACTGGATGAAGTGAAATAACAGCGATGTATAGCCTGTTCCAAATGCCTGAGGGATTTCTTCATATCCCCTGGGTCAAGTATAAAAGCATCCAGTTAGCTGTAACTGGAGAGTTCCAGAAGTAGTGAGCCAGGAGGTGGAGAATTACAGCAAACTTCTGAGGAAGAATTACCTGGGGAGGGTGATAAGCAGTCTTGGCTTTGGTCATTGCCTGATCTCCTCCCACCCCCACTTCCACCTTTTGGTTGGAGGAAGACTGTTTGGAGGATGTTGCATTTCCCCTGCCATGCTGTTGTAGCACTATCTCTGGATCACTGACAATAATATCTGCCCTACAGCCCTCAGTTCCTTCTCCCCTCTGATTAGAGAGCTGCAGGGTAAAGTACCAATTCCTCTCAGTGCCTTTCTTCATAGAAAGCAGAAACTGGACTGTTGGGCTCACTCCATTCTTCATCTGCTTCCCTGCTTGTTTTTTTTTT
>JAQQSZ010018327.1:0-10601 GCA_028646595.1 Phalanger gymnotis | reverse complement strand
ACATTTCACATTTTTTTCCTATTTTTTCATTCTTTATATTTTGTTTGACTACTTCTTGATGCCTCGTAGATTCATTAGCTCATTGCTCAACTCTAATTTTTAATGAGCTACTGTCTTCATTTTGTTTTTGAGTCTCTTTTTCCAGTTGGTTGATTTTACCTCTCGGGGTGTCATTTTCTCTATTTAGATTCTGAATCTCTGTGGCCATTTTACCAATCTTATTCTTTAGGGACTTGATTTCATCAGTGATTTTTTTTCCATTTTTTCTTTTGTCTCCCTAATTTGGTTTATAAGATCCTCCTTTTGCTCTTCCAGCAATGCTTTTTGGGCTGGAGACCAGTTCACAGTACCTTTTGAGGTATCAGATGTAGCTATTGTGTCATTGACATCCTCTTCCAAATTGGTATTTTAATCATGCCTGTCTCCATAAAAAGAATCAATGGTCCTCAGTTTTTTTTGTGTTCTTCTTCATGTTGGTTAGCCTTTTCCTGGCTTTACAACAAATTTCTGCCTTTGGGACTCAGGGCTGTCTGTCCCAGCCTTCTTATTCTGGGGATTGTGAGTCTAGTTGTTGTCTTTGTGAATTATAGCCTTCAGTTTCCTGAAGTGCGAGGGAGGGGTCTGGCTCCCTGATGTCTCTTTCCCTAGGGGTGCTCTCCAGCACTGTTGCTCTTCAGCAATGGTCTCAGCTCTTTATTGTTTCAGCTGGTGTGGGCACTTCTCCTAGGGGAGCAAGAGTACATCTGGGCTCCTGGTGTTGACTCCTGCTGTCTCTGCCCCTCTGGGACTATTGAACTTCTACTATTTGGCCACTGAAGCCCCACGTCTATCTCCTCTGTTCCAGCGTTCTTTTTATCTAAGGAATTCTCTGGGTGGGGGAGGGGAGAGATTAGAGCCTTTTATCTGGCCATTATGTCTCTTGGAAGTTTGAGAAGCCGCGTTTTATTCCTTTGGGCTTCAAGCCTCAGGAGTTGGTGTTTCATGGGTGGTGGCATTGCTCTGCCTCTCGTCGCTTCCACAGACTGCCGTCCTGTGTTGGGAGGCCTGGGGATCTCCGCCGGTTTCTGGTGCCCAGCTTTCTCCCAGCCTGTCTCCCACGTGGGTTTCCTGGCCCGCTGCTTCCGCTTTGGTGCCGTCTGGGGCAGCTCCGCAAGCCAAGCGCTCTCCGAGCCTGCAGATTCGTTCCTTCGGCCTTTCAGACTCTCCTGGCTTGGAAATTTGCCCCACTCAGACTGCTCATGGTTTCTAACTCTCTCAAATCTGCTCAAATTCACTTTTTTTTTATCAGAATCTGACAGACCTTGTGAGAGAGCTCTGATAGGATGCTGTTTTCATGCAGCCATCTTGGCTCCGCCCCCAAGACTTCATTTCTAAAACATATAGAGAAGTGAGTTGAATTTATAAGAATACAAATAATTCCCTAATTGATAAATGGCCAAAGGATATGAACAGGCAGTTTTCAGAGGAAGAAATTAAAGTTATCTATAGTCATATGAAAAAATGCTGTAAATCACTATTGATTAGAAAAATGCAAATCCAAACAACTCTGAGGTACCATATCACACCTATCAGATTGGCTAACCTGACAATATAGGAAAATTATAAATGTTGGAGAAGATGTGTGAAAATTGGAATACTAATGCATTGTTGGTAGAGTTGTGAACTGATCCAACCATTCCAGAGAACAGTTTGGAACTATTCCCTATAAAAATATAAAAATGTGCATATACTTTGACCCCCCAGTAGTATTGCTGGGTCAAAGGGTATGCACATTTTCTAGGCCTGTATCCCAAAGAAATCATAAAAATAGGAAAAAAGACTCACATGTACAAACATATTTATAGCAGCTCTTTTTGTGGTGGTCAAAAACTGGAAATAGAGGGATGCTCATCAATTGAAGAATGATTGAACAATCTGTGGTATATGAATGTAATGGAATACTATTGTGCTATAAAAAATGAAGAGCAGGTAGAATTCAGAAAAACCTGGAAAGACTTATATGAACTGATGCTGAGTGAAGTGTGCCAAACTAGGAGAACATTATAAACAGTAACAGCCACAGTGTGAGAGGACTGACTTTGATAGACTTAGCTCTTCTCAGCAATGCAAGGACCTAAGACAACTCCAAAAATCCCATGATGGAAAATGCTATCCACACCCAGAGAAAGAACTTTGGAGTCTGAATGCAAATGAAGCATACTATTTTCTCTCCTTTTCTTTTCTGTTTTTTGTTTTGTTTTGTTTCTTCTTTCTCATGGTTCCTTCCACGTTCTTCTTTTACATCATGACTAATTTGAAAATACGTTTACTATGAATGTATAAGTAGAGCCTGTATCAGATTCCATGCCAACTTGGGGAAGGCAGAGGGGAGGGAAGGGGAGAAAATTTAAAACTCAAAATCTTATGGAAGTGAATGTTGAAAACTAAAAATCAATCAATTAATTTTTTAAAAAAAGAAATGATGAGCAGTTGGATTTCAGAATAACCTGGAAAAATTTGCATGAACTGATGCTGAGTGAAGTTAACAGAACCAGGAGAACATTGTACACAGTAACAGCAACATTGTATGATTATTAACTACAATAGACTTAGTTCTTCTCAGTAATACAATGATCCAAGACAATTCCAAAAGACTCAAGGTGGAAAATGCTATCCACATCTAGAGAAAGAACTATGGAATCTGAATGCAGATTGAAGGATACTATTCTGCCTCCCTCCCTTTTTTGTTTTTTCTTTCTCATGGTTTTCCCCTTTTGTTTTGATTCTTCTTTCACAACATGACTAATGTGGAGATATGTCGAATATGATTGTACGTGCATAGCCTATATCAGATTGTTTGCCATCCTGGGGAAAGAGTAGGGAGGGAAAATAATTGGAACCCAAAATCTTATAAAAGTGAATGTTGAAAACTATTTTTACATGTAATTGGAAAAAATAAAATACAATTAAGTGGAAAAAATGTTTGCTGAGTAATTGATTGGTCTATAGAGAGAACAACATGTACTGGCATGAACCAGTCTGGCTGGAAAGTAGTGTGTATGAGGGCCCGTAATAAGAAGTCAGTCTGGCAAGGCTACCTGGAGACAGATGGCGAAGGCCTTTAGGGGTACGCAGAGAAGTTTGCATTTTTTCTTAGAGCTAATAGGAAGCTGCTAAAGCTGCCTGAGCAGAAGAATGAATGACATGGTCAGATCTAAATAACCGAGGCAGTTGTGAGGAGGATGGTCGAGAGACCAGGGAGACCAGGGAGGAGGCAGCAAAGGGGAAAGTCATTCCCAGAGCTTCATTAGCATCACTTGTCAGAAAATGCTTAAGCCTGAGATTGGGCTTGGTGGGCTCCATGTTTGGTGCGGCTCTCACAGCTACTCTGGGTCTCAATGGCAGCCTCATCACCGAGATGCTGACCTACCATCTTCTTCCACCTTCCCCCTTCCCACCTTCCTTATACCTCCTTCCCACCTGTACACTTCAATCCAGTGATGCTGCCCTCCTCACTGTTTCATGAATGAGACACTATCTCTCAAATCCAGGCATTTTCTCTTGAGGTCCTCAACGCCCAGAGTCTTCTCCCTTCCCATCTCTACCTCTCAGGATCCCTTCCCAGGATCCCTTCAAGTCTTAGCTAAACTTCCATCTTCTTTAGGAAGCCTTTCCTGGGCTCCCTTTAATTCTAGTGCCTCCCTTCCATCAGTTTTTTTTTCCTATTTGTCTTATGCGTGGCTTGTCTGTACGTATTTGTTTGCTTGTTGTCTTGCCCATTAGATTGGGAACTCCTGGAGAAAAAATTTGCCTTTCCTTGTATCTGAAGCATTTAGCACAGTGCCTGATGCATAGTGGCCATGTGATAAACTGCTCATCGACCGTCGGATTGAGGCAGATGCAGAATCCAGAAGTGATGGGTGGCCTTTGCAGATGGACACAACTTGCCTACATCACTTCATTGTAAAAACATACATCCAGAGGCCATTTGGGAAAAAAAAAACCTCTTGTGATATTTGATAATAACATGAAGATATCGAACAGATGAAGCACACATTGCAATGAATGGCCAAAAGGAGCTGCTCTGGCCAACCAGGGGCCGATTCCCTGGTGATCGCATACATTTGCTGCTCATTAATGATAATAGGATGTATGTGAGTGATGAGAATTCATTAAATCTAGCAAGGGAATAATGTGGCCCTTAATTTAAAATAGCTGTTAAGAGGGTGGTAATCATTGCTCAGGAGCCAGGGCTGTAAATTGGCCTGAGTCTTCCCCCATCTCCTTTTGATTAGGAATAGAATAGCTGAGAGTGAGCCTAATTTACTCAGAAAACAAATCTGCAGGGCAAACTGAGATGCGAGTGGGTGGTGGAAAGGGCTGACCTGAGCAGATTCTCAGCTCTGACACTCACACACCCTAGGCTAGCCACCGAAACAGAGGAATCTCCCTAACCCTCACTTTCCTCACATATGAGATGGGGGTAATGCCTTGTAGGTCCCTTTTTGCTTGAGGCCACTGTTATGAAAGGCTTTCATAAACCTTAGGACCTCAGAGGAATGAGTGATGAAGTTGTATCACTTCCATAGTTAGACTCGATGGGATGGGAGTCCACATTACCTACCGAGGCCTTCCTTCAAGGCTGTCCATTGATGCTGAGCAGATTTATTAGTTAAACAATAGCAGTGATAGCTGTCATAATTTTGAATTTAGAAAGTTCTTTTAGCTTCCAATCAGTATCTGAGAAGCAGAAGGGACCTTGGATGCCCTCCAGTCTGAGGATCTCCAACATTCCCAATAAACTGTCATTCAGCCTCTGGTGGAAGATGTCCCAGGAGGGGACCCACAACTTCCTGTGGCAGCCGTATCGATTGCCTCCCATCATTAGGAAGATTTCTGTTTTGTTTTGATTTTTTTTTATTCCCAATATCAAACCTAAATATGCTTCTGCCACTTTCCCCATCATTCAACCTAAATCTGCCTCTTTGCCACTTTCTGCATCACTCAAGGTTTCCCCTGCTGGGACAAACAGAACCAGTATAGCTCTGTCCACACAGCAGCCCTTCAGATATCTAAAGAGACTGGAAGACAGCCATTGTGCCCCTCAGTCTTCCATGCCTGGTTCCTGCAGATGACCCTCACATGACATAGACTTAAGGCCCTTCACTGTCCTGGGTGCTGTCCTCTGCGCTCTCCAGTTTATTAATGCTCCTTTTAAATTGTGGTAGCCAGAACAGAACTGAATACAGTAAGATTCTCGTTTCCTTATCCCTAGAAGCTCTGTGTTCTGTTCCTATTAAGGGATTAGAAGATCACATTAGTTGTTGCTGTTGGTGGTGGATGCCATATATGTCAAGAAGAAGCCTACTCAGTAGATCTTAAAGAGAGTGATTCTGCTTCTCCTCTCCTACGTGTGTGCCTTGGAACTCTCTGGGACTTTCTGTGGAGGGATTGAGGTACCTCTCCCCAGCCCAGCAGCTATAGAGGTTGTCCACAAATGGTAGTGGTAACTCGTGCTGCTCAGGGGGACCCCTGGTGGCTTCTTCTATTTTGTGTCTCTTTCCTTGAGTGTAAAAAACCAAATGGCATTCATGGACTTTTCAGAAGTGGCTTCCTTTGGAGACTAGGAGCTCCTCAGTCGGAGCTGGCTGCACCGTGGCAGGTGCCCCTGAAATGACTAAAACTCCTTTCACAGGAGGAGATAACCAGCCATAAGAGGACGAGCCCAGTGCCTGGCTTGGCTCACCAGAAGATTTAGACCTTGAAGCAGTTGTTCAGAGAGCGCAAAGTCAAGGTGAAGGTGGAATCCCTGTTAGAGTTCCATTAAGCATCTCCTGTATTAATGATTTAAGGATCAACCTCCCAGGAGAATATACAGGGATTATATGGAATCACAGGTTCATGTTTCAAATTCAAAGTCTATGTCAGTGAACTCTTACGAGTATTTTGTATTTTAAGTTTTTCTTTTGAATGAAGGGAACAAATAGATCTCCTATAACTGAGCTACCTTGTACATTGCTGGTCTCCTAACTCCCCTTAAGGGAGACCATTTGTAAGTCAAACTAAACCTCTAATTGATTTTCCCTGGGGTTCTAGAGTTAGTGAATAATGAGTCAGAGAGTATAAGAAAAATGGCCTGACCTCTTTAGAGATCAGGCTCTCCCAAGACTGAATCCAGGCTACATATGAGCCTGAAGCTAGAGCCCCTTGGCAGAGAAGGCATCTTCAGGCCCCTGAGACGGTGTTACTCTATTACTATGTCTAAACTCGACAGTGTTACTCTATTACTATGTCTAAACTCTATTCTTATGTCTTGTATTTTTGAGGCTGAGGTTTTGAACCTAAGTTTAGGACTTTACATTCATTTCTATTCAATTTGACCTTATTAGATTCAGTGCACTCCTCTGTCATCCAATTTGTTAGCTCTCCTTTGAACCTTGGTGATTTCTTAGGACATTTTGCCTGGTCCTCTTCACTTGCAAAGATCTCATGCTCCCTTGCATTAAAGTGAGTTTTCTCCAAGTTGAACCTACCACTTTGGATTCCAAATTCCTTTGGGGCAGGGGCTGGAACATTTTCCATTTTTGTGTCTCTGTGATAAATGCATCCTAGAGTAGTGGCTCACCCATGAAAAGTTTGATGTAAACCTTCAAGTGTGATAAAAATGTGAGTGATTGATAATAGCCACAGTCAAGGTGGTGCCTTTAGTTTGTTCTCACATACCTTTTATCGTTTCAACTTCAGGCAGGAAAAAGTATGTTAAGCACTTTGCTAGCTTCAAAGAGCTGTTAAAATACCAGCGAGTATCATTATTAGGGACTTTTTTCATGTCAATGTTATTAGTTCCTTTTTACAGATGAGGAAACAGAGGCTTAGTTAAGTGCTATCAAGTGATGGGGTGAAATCTGAATGCAAGTCTTTGCTAATTCAAAGTCCAGCACTTCTCCCTCAATAGCACACTTCTTTTCTCACTTTAGTGTTTGTTGAAATGTTTGAGATCTAGTAGAAAGTATTTTTTTTCAGAGAAAAATCTTATCTTTCTCCTATTCTAGCCTAAAAAGTAATGTAAATCAAGGAGACAAACAGAATTTTGATATAAAAAGACTTTAAATATCTCTTCTTCCCTTAACCCATTGTTCCTCCCGTGTTCCTTACTCAGTGGGTGATGCTTGCCAGACCCCTCTGGCTAATGTCGACATTTGATGATGTTTGGTCTTCTGCTCTGACATTTGTAATTAACAGGCAAGATAAATATACTCCTCCATTCAGATATGCGCCACGTAATCAGATCGGTGTGTTACATTCTTCAGGAAGGACTTCACGGCCCTGCAGAATAAAACGGTATCCTCATATGTTGACTGAAAGACTCAGGTAGAACATTTTCTCTGAAAGGCAACTTGAACCCTGACTCACTCAGCTCACACCAAGGAAGCAGCTTCCCCTGAGCCCATAGTAGGGGCTCAAGAAGGCTCATTCAGTAAATTTGGATAGAACTGAGGAATTATTTGAGTGCCATCAATGGGAAGGTTATTTTGGGTCTTACATTTTCCCCAAACTAGGAAGAATCAACAATCCTCCATTAGATTTCATAGGCTCACTTTGTCAGGAAGAAAAGGATTAATCTCTTGTCACCACCATGCTTCCTAGCTACATTATCCCATGTGATGGATAACTGAAAGCCTGATAACTCTATGTATTTATCCAGATCCTTAAAGTTGGAAATAGAAATATGTGCCACACGGATGAGAAGCCATGAAGAGCCTTAGAGATCACCTGGTCCTACTCAGTCATTTTACTGATGAGACAAAAGAAATCAAAGGAGAAGGAATTGCCCAAGATAAGTCAGCGCAGAGGCACTTTGAATGCTCCTCAGAATTCCCTTGTGAAAGGACCTTCAGTAGGTCCCTTTGGCTGCTAGGATATAATGAGTGCCATGGTTTTGGCATCCAAAGTCCTTCACATGCTGGCTCCTGTCTGCCTTAGCAGACATTGCAATTTACTCCAGTTAATTCATTCTCTTTTCCAGCCAACTTGTCCTCCAGGCTAACAGCATTCTATCATCCTATTCCTTTCCTTTGTGTAGACCGTCTCCCATGCCTCTTAGAATCCTTAGCTTCTGTCAAGGTTAATCTCATGGGATAGTGGAATGAAGGACCTGGATTCATATCTTTCTCTGATATACTCTACCTGTGTGACCTTGGGAAAGTCCCTTGCCTTTCCTTTGCCTTCTTGAAAATGGTAGAGTTGGGCTGGATGATGCCCGAGATGGTTTCTAGCTCTAGGACCCTACAGGGAGCCTTTTCTGGTCCCCTAGATGTTTATACTCTCTCTCTGCCTTTGTTTCTTTCTCTCTCTTCTTTCTTCTACCTCCCCTTTCTCTTTCTCTTTCTCCTCTGTCTCTATCTCTCTGTTTCTCTCTCTATATCTGTATATTTGTATGTACACACATATGCTCACATATTATAGTCAGAGAATCATAACTTTAGTGTCTGAAAGGATCTTAAGGTCATTCACTTCTGATCACAGATGAGGAACCCGCAGCCTAGGAAGGTTAATGATGATAATAGCACTCACGTATCGAGCACTTTACATGTTACCTCATTTTAGGTAAGTGACTTTTCCATTGCCCAGGATCATGAAACTGATGATAATAATAAAAAGCTAATAATAAATGATAAATGTATGAGGCAGGATCTGACCTCTGGTTTTCTTCACTTAAAGTGCAGCCCGCCTCTTGTGGCAAGCTGACTCCTCCTGGAAGAACCTCGAGTGCAGGGACATTTCGTCTTTGTTGGGGCTTTCCTGGTGCTTGGCACGGTACCTGGCACATCGTAGTAGTTGGATTGAACTTCACATCGTAGCATTTACTGTTAGAGTTACTTTCCCAATTTACAAATGAGGAAACCCTGTCCTTGAAGAGAGGGGACATCTTGCCCAATGTCACCCAGCCCAGAAGGATTCCAGGTTTTCCAATGCTCTTTTCTCATCCTGATACCACACTCTCATGGTTAAATAGAAGATAACAAAATCCACTTACATCACAAAACCTTCATTTGCTGAGACCACGTATTGATCACTCAATTAAGCAATTAACTTTTCTTTGACAAGAGTCTGCTGTCTGTGTGGCCAGCCCTGTGTTAGGCATAGTAGAATGAGGAAAATGCCGCAGGACAGTGGGGAACATATTGGTTTGCAGGTTCTGAATTCAAATCTCACTCATAATTTTAAGTGCAATCTAGCTCTAACTTTTTTTTAAAGAGTCAGTCAGCATTCGTTTATTAAGCACCTTCTGTATGCCCAGGGTGCTGCTGGACACTGAGGATCTAGCAAAGAGGTAGTCTTAACCCTCAGGGACCTTACACTCTCTTGGAAGAGACATGTACATAGAAGGGTCTCTATAGACTAACTGCGCAGTAAGGCTGCTTGAAGAAAGGCTTCATGGAGAAGTTGCTGCTTGAGGCAAGTTCTTTCTACTTATTTTATTTTTCTGAACTTAAACTCCAAATTCAAATGAGCATATTCACTTACAAAGAAAGATAGAAAAAGGAAACGGTGCTGGATGTGTATTTTTAGACTGAATGAACACTTATATTCTAATGAACATCCATATTCTAGCCAAAGTGGACTCCTTGCTCATAAAATCCCATTTACTGCTCCTATGTCTTTGCCCGGACTGTCCCCTCTGCCTGAGCTGCCATCTCTTTTTACTTCTACTTCTAAGAAGCCCCAGTTTACTTCCGGGCTCAGTTCAAGCATTGGTGTTAGAAGGAGGGTTAGAGGTAGGTATGTGCTCAAGGTGAAGTCTGTTAACTGATTGTCCTACTTATTAATAGCTGACATTCAGATAGTTCTGACCACTCTATCTCTTTCCAAATTGGAAATGAGGAGCAAATTACCTCCCCTCAATAAAGATGCATCAACACAAGGGTGCAAATGTGGAGCGAGGGGAGCACTGGGACCACGTGAAAAATGAAAACAAGAAAGCATGAGCTTGTAGTCATCAGCCAGTATGTTCCTCCTGTCCCTGGCTTGTGCCGGCTGTGTGACCTTGGACCAGTCATTGTCCTTTAGGACTTGATTGTCTAGTGTACTCAATGGCCAGGCTCTTGAGAGGTCTGAAATGTTCCCTCCTTCTTGGCCAGTCTGTGTTTTAAGAAAGGAAGAATGTGAGACTCAGAGCATTTTAGGTCACAGGTAGGAAGAGGGTTAGTCATTTTTTTTTGTTTAGACCTGGATTTCATGGACTCTCAGACAGGAAACTCACTCCACCAAGGCAGGTGGGCACCTGCCCTGACACTGATAGTTTTGGAGAGTTGCTTGAGTCACTAAGAGGTTAAAAGTCACACTCCGGATCAAACAGGATCATGTAGCCCCTAGGTGTCAGGGACGTGAATTGAACCCGGGTTTTCCCGACGACTCCAAGGCTGACCCTCTGTTCTCAGCCCAGTTGTAGACCTGGGACTGGGACCAGGGCTAACCCTTCTGAGATCAAGACACCAATCGCTGGGTGACTCTGACTCTTGTGAATACCAACCACACCAGCCTTTGCTTCAAGGCTTCTTTTCAAACCATACTGGGAGGAACAAATCCAAGTTCAACCGATTCCTGACCTCTTTGAATCA
>JAQQSZ010018326.1:0-10602 GCA_028646595.1 Phalanger gymnotis | reverse complement strand
AATGATATGCATGCGGCCCATGTTGAATTGCTTGGCTTATTAGGGAGGGAGGGTGGGTGGGAAGGGAAGAGGGGAGAGAATTTGGAACTCAAAGTTCTAAATACAGATGTTCAAAAACAAAAAAAAAGTTTTTTGCATGCAATTAGAAAATAAGATACACAGACAATGGGGTGTAAAAATTTATCTTGCCCTACAAGAAAGGAAGTGAAAAGGGGATGGGAGGGGAGTGGAGTGACAGAAGGGAGGGCAGACTAGGGAACAGGGCAACCAGAATATATGCCATCTTGGAGTGGGGGGGGAGGGTAGAAATGGGGAGAAAATTTGTAATTCAAACTCTTGTGAAAATCAATGCTGAAAACTAAATATAGTAAATAAAAAAGAAAAAAAGAAGGAAAAGAAAACTGTGTTTCTTGACATTGTTGGCACCCACGAAATTATAGTTGATAGCGCAAATCCAAGTACTGCAGTTTAATATGTCAATTCATATAGTATACATAGACAGTTTTATTTGTTTTCTAGGATATTTGAAAAAAGGAAAATATGGTCAACTAATGATGACACCATCTTTGTTCTCTCCCTGGATAACTCGAGTTATTCAACAACAATAAAAAATTACTTCTCAATATAGGACGAGTTGAAATTTTAAATATCATTAAAATGATGAAACTGAATTTTATGAATTTCTAACTACGCTGGTGCAAACCATGGAAAATGTATTCCATTATCAAATTACAAGCTTCTTGGGAAAGAAAAGCCTTCATTTTAAAAGTGTTGCTAATCTTCTGGTAGTGTTGCATTGCTGTGGGCCGTGGAATACTATTGTCTCCACAGAGAGTAAGTTGCACATCATCTAAAAGTAAATGGAGTAACTTATAGAGGGTGTGAGGAGGGTATATATAATACATTATAATCAATTATGCAGGGGAATTGGAATAAAGGCTATTATCAGAGAAATGTATGGTCATGAAAAAGATGAGCAGTTAAAGGTAAGAGTGAGGGACAATTGATAGATATCTCATGTGTTCCATTATTACTCAGACAGTGTCATGATGATATGAGTCCTGACATATGAGTCCATATGCATATGGACTCCCTGTGGAAAATTTATGAGAGGAAATGATTGAGATTTTGAGAGGATGGGTACCTGAATCTTTGACAAAAATATATCCATGAGATCATAGATGCAATGAAGGCTTAGAGTTAAGTTGCAAACATTTGGAATTATTGACAGACTATATAATATGCAAAATTAAGATATTTCAATTTCTTTTGAGTTATTTTTAAAATAATTCTCTTCAACTAAAATATCCTTCCAAAATACCTCAAACAGAATTTTTAGACCAACACATTATACTTCTTATAATTTTATCAGTGAAGAAAATTGCTGTTCTCTAATATTCTGTATTGTATTGTAGGCCTTACAGACTTGTAGGTATTTATGTGTGTATATGCATATGTATGTATGTATGTATATTCAATTTATATATTCATGTGAGTTGTGTGAATCATAGACATAGAGACAGCATGGCATCATAGATAAAGCTGACTCTAATGCCAGGGAAACGGGGATTTAAGTCCCATCTCAGACACATGCTTGCTGCGTGACACTAGGCAAGTCTTTTAACCTCTGTGTTGTCTAGGCAATACTCTAGGACTAAAATTTGCAGGGAAGGACAGTATTTTCCAATCTACTTGTCTCTATAAAAAAATCCTCACCCAGGAATTCCCTATAAGAATGAAATCATAGGCCCAGTCCCAGTGCATCTGTCTACATAGATGTATATTTTTAAATATAATACCAACATTTTGATATTTTACTTTTTTATTTTCATAATATTTTATGTTCCCCCAATTATATGTAAAAGCAATTTTAATGTTCATTTTAAATTTTTTTTATGTTTCAAATTCTCTGTCTCCCTTTCCTACAGCTCCTCCCTCAGACAGTAAGGAATTTGATACAAGCTGTCCATGTGCAATCATGAAAAACATGTTTCCATATTGCTAATGTTGTAAAAAACACAAACCAAAAAAAAAAAGATCACACCAAAAAAAAAGGAAAATGAAAAATAGCATACTTTGATCTGTATTCAGACTCCATCAGTTCTTTCTCTGAACATGGGTAGAATTTTTCATCCTGGGACCTTTGGAATTTTCTTGAATCATTGTATTGCTGAGAATAGCTAAGTCATTCCCAGCTGATCAGTGTACAATATTGCTGTTACTTTGCACAATGTTTTCCTGCTTCTGCTCACTTAACTTTATATCAGTTCAAGTAAATCTTTCTAGGTCTATCTGAAGTGATTCTGCTTGTCATTTCTTAGAGCACAATAATATTCTATTACAATTATACATTATAACTTGTTTAGCCATTCCCTAATTGATGGGTACTTCCTTGATTTCCAATTCTTAGCCATCACAATAAAGCTGCTATATTTTTTTGTACAAATAAATTCTCTCCCTGCTCCTCTCCACTTTTTAAATCTCTATGGGATAGAGACCTAGTGGTGGTATTCCTAGATCTACCAGTATGCACAGTTTTATAGCCCTTTGGGCATAATTCTAAAATGCTCTCCAGAATGGTTGGATCAGTTCACAACTCCACCAACAGTGCGTTAGTGTTCCAGTTTTCCCACATCTTCCCTAACATTTATAATTTTTATTTTCTGTTAAGTTAGCAACTAATAGGTGTCAGGTGGTGCCTCAGAATTGATTTAATTTGCCATTATTGACTTACAGCAGTTTTTCATATGACTCTAGATAGCTTTGATTTCCTTATCTGAAAAATGCCTGTTCACATCCTTACATTTTTGTAGAATTTAAATTCTTAGCAAATATTCCTTATGTTGAAATAAAAATGATCTTTGTATAACTTTTCCTCTTTGGTCCTAATGTTGAGGGCTGTAGTTCTTCCCTGAAGAGGCTAAGGCAAATAAATAAATTTAATGTCACTTCTACATAGAAGTCCTTCACATATTTTAATAAAATCACCCTATCCCTTCCCTATCCCCTAATTCTTCTTTTCTTCAAGCTAAATATCTTCATAGTTCTTTCAACTGGAATTATTCCTAGATATACTCTAACTCATCAATATACTTCCTAAAGTCTTGGACCCATAACTGCATAAACCAGATATGTACTGACCAGACTAAAGGACAATATTGCATTCATTCTATATGCTATTTTCCTGTTAATGTTACTTAAGATCAAATTTTATATATATATATATATATATATATATATACATACATATATACACATACATACACACATACATACATGTAAAATACTATCTTATGCTCATATATTTGATTTTTTAAGCCATATAAAGAATATTATATTTGTCTCTATTAAAGTTCATCTTAATAGACTGGTCCTTTTCTTCCTTCCTGCCAATATTTTTGTGTATTTTGATAGCTAAGAATCTCTCTCCTAGCTCTGGTTCTTTAGGAAATACGATAAGCAAACTATATCTTCACCTAATTCCTTGTTAAAATTGTTGAACCAAACAAGAATAATAGAACCCTGGGGCACTGGAGACCTTCCTCCAGGTAGATGACAGTTCACGAATTAGTCTTCTTAAAGCCGATCCCATGTGTCACAGTGAGAGGTTTCAAGGGAGCCAGGATCCTCGTAGACCCCAGAGGAAACAACAAATAAAAATACGAAAAAGAAGAGAATTATCTAAAGAAATGATAAACACACACGAGAAATTCAAAACTGCACAGTCAACATACAAAATAAACAAACTGGGCTGCTGATATTATTTTAAAAATAAAGTGGATTATCTGAAATTGCTAAAGTACTAGAAGGAAAAGAGATAGGAAAAAATGAACCCATTATTAAGCTGTTAAAGTTTGAAATTACACTAAGATTTTGGGACACCCTGAATATCACAAGACACATCTTCAAATGGATAAGTGCTATATTCAAATAAAGACTCAGAGTTTAATAATCTGTCTTCGATGTTATTCTCAGACCTCCATCTTGACCACAAAGATATTCTGAGAGACTTTGTCATACCAAATACTCTATGTCAGTAATATTTTCCTCATCTTTCATACTGTAATGACAATTTAGATTTAAAGATCTTTCCCACCCATTAATAAGCCATGTGACCTGCTTACATCACAGCAAGCCTAAGTCACATGTGGTAGGAAGAGCTTGCTGAGAGGAAAAGAAAGTGTGTCACAAGAAATGCAGAGAGAGCAGTTAGAACTGAGGAAGAGAGCAAATGTGGTAGCTGTATTGTGAGTGATTATTGGTGGCAAGGCCCCAGCAAGGAGGGTGGAAGGTTATGGGACGGAGTGGTTCTCTGCTGTGATATTGCGTATTGATGGATTGGGCTTATTGGTTTTGAGACCTGGTTCTTTGGCATCTGCACAAATGGTTTAATTCTTCTACCTTCCATATGGAGAGTCTCTCACATTTTGTGATACAGAATTACATAGGTATATTTACAATATCATCAATGTTATGTTTATTGCCTTGCTAATACACAGACCAACAACATGAAAGAATGTCCTCATGATTTTTGATTTAATGAAGTCATGACGAATTAAATTGCTTACTTTTTCCTTTCCTTAATATTCAAAAACTGCTCCTTCAATAATATGTTCTAGAATTTTGCTAGCAATCTAAATCAAACCATTGGCCAATAGTTTGGTCAATATTCTTTCATAAATAATTCATAATCAATTTCCCTATACTTTAGAGTCAAGTGCATTTTGGAATTGACAGAGTAACCACAGCAGTAATCTCTGTACCTTTTTGGTTTTGTGACTACAAAGGTAGTGACTGCTGACTCTAGATAACTACTTGTTAAAGCTTAACTGCTCCCCTCAAATATTTTAATCAAAGGTACCCCATGTACCCCAGTGGGTCACTCTACTATTTGTACTATAATGATCGACATTGTAAGATGATTTACATACTTATGGCACATTATTTGTGCCCTTACAAAAACCCTCTGTGGTAGCTGTCATAGGTATTATTATCTACATTTTTAAAGAAGGAAATGTATCTATACCAGCTCAGAAAGGTTAAGTACTTTGACTTGCATAAATTACACAGCTAATAAGTCAGAAGAGAACTCAACTTTTCCTGGTTATAGATTAAGCACTCTATCTAATAAGCTGTTTTATCTCTATTCATAAAGAAGAGAAAATAGGCAAACAGTCCAATTATTATTCAAGTTCTCTTGTCACCTTTTCAGAGGTATAAATATTCTACATTTCCCCAATATTTTGATATCTTTCCCCTTCCTAGATATCTTTCAAGAAATTATAAATTGCAGTTAAGTTGGATTTATACCCGGGAAGAAAGAAAAGTTCAACTTTAGGAAACAACTAATACAATTAAACATATTCAAAACAATTAAAAACATTAGCTACATGATCGTATGGATAGGAGAAGAAAAAAACCTCAGGCTAAGTATATCGCTAAGAACCCAAGCATAAGCATAGAGGGTATATTTTAATGTGATAAAAGGATTTAACTTTAAAAAATATACTTGTGTTACTTGGAACCAGGAAGCATGCAAATCTTTCCCAATAAATATTAAATATTGTAAAGATGTCTTTTATCTCCACTATGATTTGACATTGATCATAAATCTAGAAATCATACTTTAGCAATAAGGCAGTATAAAGAAATTTAGTTTTAAACAATGAAAATCTTACTTAGGAAACTCTAGAAAAATAGTAAAAATTACTAATTGAGACAATTAGGACTTTTTAATAAAGCAGTTTTCAAAATAAACCCACAAAATTATTAAAATTTCCATAATTTAAATAAAATACAAAAAAAGGGAAATATTATTCAGGTAACTAAAAAAATACATAAAGTTTCTAGAAGTCAAGAAGAAATCCATGCAAATAAATACAATTACAAACTGAATTTAAGGAAATAAAGAATGATTGGAGATATTCATGTTTCATTGTTGGGGCAAAATACAATAAAACGATGATCCTACCTAAATTAATTTATAAAGTCTTCTATGCCAATCATACCATTAAGGGGATACTTTATTTATAAAGCTAGACAAAACAATGTATAAAAATATGTAAGTGATTATTATGTGAAAGTCATGATGTTGAACATTATGAAGCATATGAAGAGGTATAAGCGACCTACCTTCAGATATGGTTATAGTCCATCTTTAGAGGATTAAATATGTTACAAAGTTTAAAATAATGTAACAGGTTCATAATGAAAAAAACATCAATCTGAGATTTATTCCTGGACAGCAACATGATTATTTGCCAAATAAATGGAACAGACAATAAAATAAATGTAAGACATCCTGTAAGTTTCTGTTAATTTGGATATCTTCATGGAGGAGGACAGGATTGGGTTATTCTTTGAAGGATGGGCCAAATTTAGATAAGTAGAGAGAGGAAAGGAAAATGTTGCAATTGTGTAGGATAGTGTAGGGACAAGCAGAGTTAAGAAAATTCTAAGTAAATATATTTGAATGACAGCAGATAGGAGAGAATGAAAAATATATTACTAAGTACTTAATGACTCCTTGCTCATTCAAGTAGTGTGAGCCATTTTGTTTCACCCCTGTGGGTGAGGAATATAGAGAGTTCACACCTGTTGTCATTAAGAAGGGGGAAGTAGGCCTGAGAGTCCAAATGATTGAGGATTCTGACTTCTCTTTCTTCATGGTAGAGATTTGGGAGGGGAAGCCAGTTGTCACTTAGGAGGTGAAAATGAGGATCAAAAAGAGTACAATTCTGGAAAGGTAAGTTGGAGCCAGATTGTGGGAGAACTTGAAAACCATAATAAGAAATGAGTTTTAGTTTTAGGCAGTGAGGATTACTTGAAACTTTATGAATAGGGAAATGGCGCTAAAAAGAGATGTTTTTGGAATGTCAACCTGGCATTGATATAAGACAAAAACTGAAAGTGGAATTACTAGTCTGACTCTATTTTAGAAGTCACATATTTCTCCTGCTATTAGTTAGATAGACAAATCTTAGGGCCTCAATTTTGTTGTCTGTAAGATTAATTGCAGTTACTAGAGGAATTCAACATTCATTAAAAAAAAAAAATTCAGTTCCAATTTCTCTTCCTCCCTCCAGCCCCTTGTTATAGTAATTAGGATGGGACTTTTATTTTCTCTTTTAGAATGCTAAAGTAATCAAGTGCCTTTGATTAAATCTTGCTAGGTGTGAAGCCCCAGGTCCACACCCTTTTGCTGATTAGATGTGAAGCCTTCAGGCCTGAGGTTAGCATTTTGCTTTGGGGCTGTCATTCACTGGAAGAGTGTTGCTGACTTGACCAGACAAGACTCTGGGTATTCGTAGTTACAGAGCCCCACCCTCTGCCAGCTTGAAAACCCAGACATTGGTGCTTCCCTGGTGACTATGTATGGAGACGTTGGACAGAAAGCTAGAAGCCTGTCTACTGGTTTGTGTTATTTGATTAGCTGATATTATCTGTTTGTAATTTCTGTTTGTATTTGCTCTGAAGTTCAGGGTGCTGGCTTTCCCCTGAACTAAGTGAATTATATATATATATATATATATATATATATATATATATATATATACACATATATATATATATACATATATGTTTGATTAAAGTGAGATTGTTAACCCCTTAAAGTTGATTTCCTTAGAAAAGCAGATCAAAGACTTGGGCTAGCAGCCTTCCTGTGTGCTGATGTTGTTGGTCTTTCATCCCCACAGCAGCAGCTAGCAACATTGTTGTTACACCCCTCTATCACCTATTGAGAAGGCAAGCAGTATGATACCTGTTATACATGAGAAGTGATACAACATATAACTAAGGGACTTCAAAGGCATTTTCTAGGCTGAACTCTCTATAATATTCTATACTTCCACCAAGTGTACCTTCTTAACATCACTGAGAGCTCCAAATCAACTTCTTCCTGGTAGTTATGTTTGTTGCTAGTTTGGCAGATTAAAAATTTTAGCACTTTTCTTCTTCCTTGCCTTCCTTGGTGTTGCCAAATTTATACTTCAAAGTTAAAGAAAGTTCCTGAATTCTGGGCAAAGCTGAATGTCTGTCTACATTATAAGAATAATGTAGCTTTTTAAAAGAAATACAAAAGAATTTAAAGCAAATGAGATTCGATGAAATTTCATTGAAACAGAAATTGTAGAAAACATGTCAGGAACCTCAAGGTTGCCAAAGAAGAAAGCTAGAAGGTTTTAAAAAATTCTATTCAACTGAATAGAATCCACTTTTTCATCTCCTGACCAAAGTGGTCTCCTGACGTCCCATTCAAATCATTTTTCCCTTCCTCTTTGCCTATTTCTTTTCTTGCTACCTGATTGGCAAGTGTTCAAAAAAGATTAATTGGTTTTTGATAAGTTTGCATAGATTTGTGTTATGGGAATTGACAACTATGCAAATAGACTACATGGGGCATTGTGGTGATACAGTGAATAGAGGGTTGACCCAGGAATTAGGAAGACCTTACTTCAAATCTGGCCTTGGATACTAGCTGTGTGACGCTGGGCAAGTTGCTTGACCCTGTTTCCTTCAGTTTCCTCATCTGTAAAATGACCTGGAGAAAGAAATGGCAAGCCACTCCAGTGTCTTTTCCAAGAAAACCCAAAAGGGATCACAAAGAGTCAGACGTGACTGAAAAAAAATGACTAAATAACACAACAAATATACTGCCTAGAGTTAGGCATTCTAGGCAGCTGAAACAACGCTAAAAAATTCAAGTCGGCATGATGACTAAATCAAACATTTTCAGGATGTCAAATGGCCATCTCTCAAAATGAATTCCTTTGTTGATGTCTCTTAGAGCCAACTCCCTAAATATGTTTTTTTTTAAAAAAAATATCTCAGAATCTCTCTCTCTCTCTCTCTCTCTGTCTCTCTCTCTGTCTCTCTCTCTCTTTCTTTCTCATAAAGCTTTATGGTTGCATAAATGAAAGCAGTCTTTACAAAAATCAAGTAAATTCAGCTTATATGGACAACCAGTCTCGACTCAGAGAGGTAGTGGGAAGAATGTGTATGAAAATAAATCTTGCTATATGATTTAAAATTAGAGAAGCCTATACCTGCTAAATCTGGTCCAATATATTCCATCTATATTCATCATCATTTACCTCACTGTATTTCATGATCTTTCATTAATCAGTCTTAAGAGACTTCCCTTAGAATTTCTTATATAGAACTTCAAATAAAGACCTCCTGGAGGAATATGATTTCTGATCACTAAATGATACAGTGGGCAGAATTTTTCCCTAAGTGTTAAGAAACAGAATTTTCATATTGACTTTGCCTTTAAATATGTACATACTCATATATAATTGCCACATATAATTGTGACTTCAAGGCATCCTTCCCTAGAATGGCTAAAGTAAGTCCACTAATCACAAACTAAGGTGGTTCATTCAAAGCTAGGACTTCAAATACAGCCTCAGTGATAGATTGGGTTTCTCATTCAAAGGCTAGTATAATTTTGTTTGGAAAGGCTCAACACCATAAAATTTAGTACCAAGTGATGAAATTTTTTCAGCCATAGGTACTCATGAAGGTTAAGGTATAGAATCATTGAAGTCAATGAAAGGAATAATCATTGCAATGAAAACATAGAGAAATAGATTTAAATATAAATGTAGAGAAGAGATGCAGTTTATATCTAGGTCAGGGGTTTTTAACCATTTTTTGAGTGTGTTATAGACTTCTTTGGCAGTCTAGTAAGGGCTATGGAACCCTCAGAATAATATTTTAAAATAAAATATGATACATAAGACTGCAAAGAAAAAATAATTATACTTAAATCAATCAATAACATATTTGTTAAAAAGGAAGAGTTGGAACTTGCTCCATATGTATGCCCATATATCAATATACATGTAAATATATGATCTATTAAACTGTGTACTTCAAATTTCTTATTTAAATGAGGCAATAATGTTTCTCTACTCTTGTTCTAATAATTTTTAGATATCTATGCAGAACTCTAAACATTTTGAGAAATCTTAATATTCAAGATATACTGCCAGCCATTTATGCATTTAACTGTTCACAGAATTGCATCATAAATACATTAATATCTCATGTCATATAGAGGCCATGTACTAAAAGAAATTCAGACAGGTCTGCAAAAAAACACCTTTCAAAGCTTAATTCATCATGACAGATTGTTACCTTGTCATGCTATATTATCACCCAAGTCAAGCCCAAACAATTTGTATAGACATTAAATCTCAGGGGGGACATTCTAAATGAAAACATTCATGCGTATGAAAGCATTTCATTTATTTTAGGTACATTTTGATTCATACCTTTTGAGACTCAAAGGAAGCATCAAAATGATAATATTGTTTGTCTGATGTTCTCTGTTAGGTGGATTTAGCTATTACTATTTGTGGGATGTTCTTGATTCTTAGATGTATATTCCTAGAAGAGTTCAGCAGTGAAAATGGGTAATTTCCTTGACACTTTGCCCAAGATAGTAATTTAAAACCCTGTTAAGGCATCTATCTCACTGAGTTCCATCAGTATTTGGGTCACTGAGGAAGGGTTAGATGTTTTCTCTGATCCTTGTCAGGTAATGTCAATTTTCATGAGTAATTCTAAAATGGAGCTTCACTACTCTGCAAATTC
>JAQQSZ010018325.1:0-10602 GCA_028646595.1 Phalanger gymnotis | reverse complement strand
AAATTTGAGGGTAAAAGATACTAGTAGCTTAAGAGAATCAGGAATGACTTCATTTAGAAGGTGGCACTTTAGGAGAGTGTTGAAGAAAATGAAGGATTTTAAGAAGCCGTGAGATGAGAGTGCATTTCATGCTTGAGGAATGACCACCATAAAGGACAGAGATGGAAGATAGGATGCTAGTTACAAGGAACAGTAAGAAGGACAGTTTGGCTGTACCATTGAATAACCAAAATGAGTAGTATGTAATGAACTTGAAAAGGCAGGTTAAGGCTATGTTGTGTTTAAACATTAAAAGAGAAGCTTATATTTAATCCTGAAGACAAAAAAGAACCTTTGCAGTTTATTGAGTATGGGAATGAAGGAAGGTCAGTTTGACAGCAATACATAGGACTGATTGGAGGAGAGGAATAAGCAAGGAGAACCAATTATTAAGCTGACAAAAGTACCAATGTGAGGCAATAAAGGTCTGAACTATGGAGATAGCGGGGGGGGGGGGGATGGTAAGGAGGGGATGTGTGGGAAAAGAAAGTTGACTGAATAAGTATTTTTTAAGCATCTACTATGTGCCAGTCAGAGAGCAGTTATGTGGAGCTGTGGAGAAAGCACTGGGCTTAGAAGCAGGAAGACTTATCTTCTCGAGTTCAAATCTGGCCTCAGACATTTACTGCCTATTTGACCCTGGGCAAGTCACCTAATCCTGTTTGCCTTAGTCCCTCACCTGTAAAATGGTCTGGAGAAGGAAATGGCAAACCACTGCAGCATCTTTGCCAAGAAAACCTCAAAATGGGGTCATGAAGAGTCGGAAATGATTGAAATGAGTCAGCCACAAATGTGCTAGTCTTTACGCTAAAGATACAAAGACAGAAATGAAATAAGTCATACTCTCACAGAATCTTCTGTTAGGGGAGACAAAATGTACTTAAAGGCAGCTAGGTGATACAGTGGAGAGGGCACTGAATCTAGAGTTAGGATGACTAACTTTGGGAGAGAATTTACAAAAATTAGAAACTAATTAGATAACACAGAACCAAGGAACAAGAGCAGTCAAAGATGACTCCAAGATTGTAATCAAGAATGACTGGAGAAACAAAGATGCCATAAAAACAGACAAGGAGATTTCCAGTAAGCTAGCCAAGGAAGAGGCCATTTTAAGCTCAGATCTTCTTCATCATCTCAGAAGAGCAATTAATGTGGAAAATAAAGTTTAAAAAAATGAAAATAAGGAAAAGTCAGATTCTCACAAAACAATACCCACCGAAAAAGAAAAAGCAGAGAAAATGAACAAAAAAATAAGCGACAACAATAACAACAAAGCTATTCTTAACCAGTGAAGAAATTCTATGAGATAAAAAGAATATAAAAAGAAATCTGCAGAAGATGAAATCAATATTTCTGTGATATCTGCAACTAGAACCAAAGAATGGAAAGAAGAGATATTGAAAGAAATTAAAACTATTAAAGAAAGACTTAAATGGAAAATCAATGTTTTAGAATAGAAGCTGGAAAATTTGAACAAATCGGTGTGTACTCTGAAAAAAATTAATTTTAAAATTAATGAGGCAACAAAAGAGAAAAGTTTAAAAAAGGAATAATCATAAGATCATATGATGTCTCCAAATGCCATTAAAACTGATGTTGCAGAGCTCAGCTACAGAATCTAAGAATTATTAGCCTTTCAGAAAAGTTTCAATATCATACATAAGGATATAAGAAAATTGCCTAGAAAAATTGGAGCTAAAGGGGCATAGTGCAGATAAGTAGGTTTCAGAGGACATTGTCACAAAAGAACCTTGTGTTTAATTCACCCAGAAATACTGTCACCAAACTCCAAAGTTTCTAGGGTTAAGAGTAAATCTTCCAAGCATCCAGAAAGAGACAACTGAAGACCAAATTTTCCAGGACAACTTATCAACAAATGAAAGCAAAGCCTGGAATATAAACAAATGCAAAGCAATGGATTTCAATCTGCACCTAAGAATAACATCTTGAAAAATTTAGCATAACCCTATTTTTAACAGAATTAATGACAATAAGTCTTCCTTTCAAGAAAACAATTCTTTCACATTTGATTGCAGTGGACAAAAGAAACTTAAGAAGATAAACAGATCCAAAGTGTGTGAAAGGCTTGACCCATTGTCCAAGCTTATATACTGGAAAAAGGAAACAAGACTATTTTTACAAATTATTGTGAAGGCAAAGATAAGCAAGCTCTGAAATTGGATGATATTAAAAAAAGAAATTTCTCAGAGGAGGGAGGGTCTTCATATGTCTTGAAATCTGGGTGCTGCAATTTAAGCAAAGAAATATAAAACTATGTGAAAAGTAGGGAGCTCTGGAAGCACATTAAGGATGAAAAAAGAAGTTTAAACGATAATCTAAAGAAGGGTAAAATAAAGTGGGCAAGTAACTGTGCCAGGCTGGGGAGGGGAGGAAGGGTGACAGAGATCAAAAGTCCAGTAAGGGAAGGAGAGGATTGCATCAAGAAAAAACAACCATAACTATAGGAGGGGTGGTTTCCCTTGCTTTTCACCCCCACCAAAAAAGTGGGAAAGACCTAGTGATTTGGAGATCACTTGGTAGGGTACTGAGAAGGGAAGACATCGGGATTAGATTATCAAAACCGAAAGAATTTGCAGAGGACAAATGTGTCTCTATTTGTCCCTACCTTTCACCCTTCCTTCCTTCCATTCTCCCTTTATCCACTCCAGAACAAAGAACAAACCACACACAATATTGATTCAATAAAATAACATGATTTAATAGAGGGGAAAACTTAATAACTATAACCTTGATTGTTAATGTATTTATTTTGCCCATTTAAAAGAAAGGAAGTTGCAGAATTATTATAAGACAATGCCAAAAAATTGCAACATGTGAGAAATGCATTCAAAACAATGAGTGTATGCTGTGAGCTCTTACCCTGACCTTCCTTTTTCTGTTGTTTTACTCTCAAAAATATAAATTCATGAGGAAAACATGGCAGTACCATTATGTGGGAGGAATCAATTTGTCTCAAACCAGGAAGCCCAGTCCTACTGTCCTGCCCTCATCACAACTCTTCTCTATTCTTGAGGCTACACTATTCCATTTTCATTTGGTTCTTTGTCCTCCATAACACTCTTGGTGTTCGTTGCCCTTGGGAGTTAATACATTCTCTCTCTCTCCTGCATGAGGATGCTGTCCAGAGCAAATGAAAACAGTTTATTATAAAAGTCTTTGTCGGAGAAGGTAGTTTCCAAATGGGAAAGTTTCCCCCAGATGAAACCCATTATAAGGTTCGTGTCTATTAGTGAGAGTATATGCTATCTCTCTCATAAAGGGATGTGCTGGAGCCAGTTCAAACTGGCTTGCCAGAGCTGATTGTTAAATTTTCAGTATGAGCATTTACACCTTGGAAATCGACAAACATTGCAAATCAGGGCTTGTTTCATTATTTTGTCGATTGTCTAGACTTAAGAAAGTGATGGAGAAAATGTTAATAATAAAGATTAAATTTAATAATCTATTGTGTATATTTTTTTTCAGAGAGTCTATTATCAAACATTTACCAGTGAGTCTCTGCTCTCATGGGAATCTTCTCTACTTATTTTTCTTTCTACTTCTGGGACAAGATGATCTTTCTACCCGTCTTATTGGAGCTCTTTCTCTCTCAGTTGTTTTTATCTTATTAGCCCACAGCCAACCTTTATATCAAAAGACAAAAAGGGATTATTATCCTTTCCTTTCACTGTTCAGCTGTAGATTTGGTAAAAGTGCATCAGCTACTGCCTTCTGTCCTCTACCTCTCCTCTCCCCATTTGTGCTAATTTCCACTGTTATTCTATCTGATAGAATATATTGAATTACTTATAGGGAGTGAGGAGATTGAGTCTGCGGTATTTTAATACAACTCTTTTACATTCTGTTCTGATTTATTAAGTTTTTCTTAAATCTTTTTTTCTTAGATTTTTTGGGAGGTGTGTGTTGTATATTTGTTTGTTTTTGCCCTTTGATGATCTCTCTAGTTCTTTCTTCCACACTACAGATCAACCTCTCTTTTTAAAAGAATGATCTATAAAGATGAGACAACAGATACCATTACTTCTTTTCTCAGTATTTGTACTGATTTATCTTCTGTTTCTGTTTTTGTCAAGTCAAATAATTTGTTCACTTCTAAGTTTTTTGTAAGTATGTTGTTTTTGTCATTGTTTTGGAGCAGAATTTTAAATCCTACCCCCTTTTCTTGGAATGCCTGTATTTTTTTTTTCAATGATATTTAGGCTTAGACTTGCAGCATATTATCTTATACTACATCTTCTGTCCTCTTTGCTTTTTAGAATATAGTATTCCTTTCTCTTCTGTGGTTTCTCTTGAATGTAGAACAATCCTAAGCTATTCAAGATGGCTTTATTTCATATTCTGAGGCTTTTCTCCTGGCTGGCTGCTTGCAAAATTTGTTGTCTGTTATTGAAATTGTGAAATTTAAAACAACTACATTCCTTGTAGTTTGAAGGACAGATTTATTTTTCTGGTGGTGATTTATGGATTTGAGCTTTTTTATTCCTTCTTTCTTTTTTATCATTTTATTTTTCCTTAATTCTGTGTTAAAACAATTTCTTAACTTTTTTTATAAAGTTTTGAGTTTCAAATTCTATCCCTCACTCCCTTGTTATACTCCCTTCTGCCTGAGTTGCTAAGCAATCTGATACAGGTTACTCATGTGCAATCATATGAAACATTTTCATGTTAGTCATTTTTGTACAAGAGTACTGGAATTAAAAAAAAGAATGAAAGAAAGTGAAAAATAGTATGTTTCAGTCTGTATTCAGATGGTATCAGTTCTTTCCCTGGAAGCGAATAGCATGCTTCATCTTGAGTCCTTTGGGACTGTCTTGGATTATTGTATTTCTGAGAATAGCTAAGTCATTTACAATTCTTCATTGTACAGTATTGCAGTTACTGTGTACAATGTTCTGTTCACTTCATGTTACATCAGTTCGTATAAGTCTTTCCTAGTTTTTTCTGAAATCATTCCGCTTGTCATTTCTTATAGCACAGTACTGTTTTATCACAATCACAGTCCACAGCTTATTTAGCCATTCCCCAGTTGATGGGCATCTCTTGATTTCCCATTCTTTGCCACCACAAAAATGGCTGAAGAGCTGCTATATATAGTTTTGTACACATAGGTCCCCACCCCCCGCCTTTTTAACTCTTAGGGACCTAGATCTAGCAGTGGTATTGATGGATCAAAGGGTATACCCAGTTTTGTAGTCCTTTGACCATATTTCCAAGCTGTTCTCCAGAATTGTCGGATCAGTTCACAACTTTATCAATAGTACATTAGTGTCCCAGTTTTCCCATATCCTTTCCAACATTTACCATTTTTATTTTTTGTCATATTAGCCAATCTGATAGGTGTGAGGTGGTACTTCACAAGTGTTTTAATTCGCATTTCTCTAATCAATAGTGCTTTAGAGCATTTTTTCATAAGACTATAGATAGCTTTGATTTTTTTTTGTCTGAAAACTGCCTGTTCATATTCTTTGACCATTTATCAATTGGGGAATGACTTTTATTTTTATAAATTTGACTCGGTTCTCTATATATTTGAAAATATATATCTTGAAAAATGAGACCTTTACCAGAGATATTTGGGTTGGGTTTTTTAGTTTAACAGTATTTTATTTTTTCTCCAATTGCATGTCAAAAAATGTTTAGCATTCTTTTATAAGATTTCGAGTTTCAGATTTTTCCCCTTCCCTCATTCCCCTCCCTTCTTCTGAAAATGATAGGCAGTTTGATATAATTTATACATTGCTATCATGTAAAAATATCCCCATGTTAGTCACATTTGTGAAGGAAGAAATATATCAAAAGGAAAAAAAAACACAAGAAAGAATAAAGTGAAAGAAATATGCTTTGATCTGCATTCAGAGTCCATCAATTCTTTATCTGAATATGGATAGCATTTTCCTTCATGAGTCCTTTGTACTTGTCTTAGATCATTGTGTTGCTGAGAAGAGCCGGGTTGATCATCACTAATGTACTGTGTACATTGTTTTCCTCGTTCTATTCATTTCACTTTGCATCATCAATTTGTATAAATATTTCCAGGTTTTTCTGGTCTGCTTATTCATCATTTTTTATTGTATCATATTCCATTATATTCATATACCACAGCTTGTTCAGCCATTCCCGAATTGATGGGTATCCCCTCAATTTCCAACATTTTGCCACCACAAAAAGGGTTGTTATAAATATTTTTGTACGTGTAGGTCCTTTTCTCTTTTTTATACCAGAGATACTTGTCGCTAAATCCCTTCCCCCTCCCAGTTTTCTGCTTTCTTTTTAATTTTGTTTGCATTGGTTTTGTTGGTGCAAACACTTTTTAATTTTATATAATCAAAATTATCTATTTTATATTTTGTAATGCTTTTTATATTTTCTTTGATCCTAAATTCTTCCCTTATCCATAGAGTTGGCATATAAACTACTCCATGTTCTTATAATTTGCTTATGGTATCACCTTTCATGTGTACATCATGTACCCATTTCGACCTTATCTTGGTAGACAGTTGAGATGCTGGTCTCTACTTAGTTTTTGCATATATAATTGATTAATGCTTTTAGTCTATATTAAAAAGTTCCATATGGTTTTCTTATATTATTTCCTGAAATATCATATTGAGAATTGGGGTTTTTGGTTTTAATTTGTTATGTTCCTTTGAAAGACTTCTAATCTTTTAATTATCTTTTCAGATCCTTTCTTTAAGGTTAGTCACTTTGACTAGTATCAAATTCATGTGTCCTTTAACACTTTTTCCTTTGGTTTTCCCTTCTGTCAAATTTTCCTGTATTTCCATATTTCTGTTTTTTGCAATTATTCTTCCCTCTCATAGAGCTTCTATTTCTTTGAAGATACTCTACCACATATATTCTACCACATATCCAATTTTTTCCATTCCTATTTTTATGTTTAGTTGTTTTGAGATATTTTAAATAATTTTGTAATTTCTTCTTTAAAGAGCTTTATTTCTTTTTAGAATTATTCTGGAGTTTCTTGCTAATCTTTCATGATCTCTGGGGAGTCTAGAATATTTTCTCTCTCCCCCTCTCTCTCATCAAGTAATACTGGTTTGTTTTCCTTCGCATTATAATATTTGTTAAAAATACCTTGGCTTCTCTTTGCACATTTTTTCTTTCTATTTTTATGTTCCTCTCTATTGGTTTATCTGCCCATGAGCTTCACTTTTATTCTGTCTTTCTCTTCTAACATTTTGACCTTTCAGCATGAATACTGTATTTCCAGTTGTTCACTTCTGGGATTCTTCCTCTCTCTCTGGCTATTCCTCCTTCCACTACTACATAGACTCTAAGTTTGAGTTGCTGGGCAGGCTGAGTGTCTTCATATAAGGTGATAGTAGAGTGACTAGCCTAGATTCTACCTTAAGTAAACTCCAAGGAAAGCATATTCTAAGCCAGTTTTCAAATCTGTTCCCTCAGGAAGGACTTAAACTTGTTCCATTCTAAACTGTGTCTCTGACTGACATAAATGTCTTCTGCTCTTTCTGAGTCTTCTGTTCTGTACTTTCTCTAGTCACTGATGCAGAATCAGTGTCTTCTCTGCTTCCTCTTGTAGGTTCAGAAGACTCAGGACAAATCGTGTCATGGCATAGGGGAAGGGAGAGGGGAAAATTCTTATAGTCGTGAACTTTGGAGTTTTCTTGTGCATACTGCACAAGGTGCTCAGTGTAGTTTGCAGCTGGTAACACTGAATGGAAGATCTAAATATGAAATTTCTTTCATGTAACTAAGTTTTCACTTGAATTGGGGTAGATGGGTATCATTTTCTTCTGGATTCATTTTTAGTTACTCTCTATCTGTTGTTTAATTCCTTTCTTTTAAGATTTTTTTTAGGTTAGAGTACTTTGCAGACAGTTTCTCCACCCTTGCATATATATATAATCTTAATTTTATAAAATTTAGGTTTTTCCATAAATAGAATAAACAGAAAAGATACAATTAAGGAAAATATTTTCTTTTATCATCCTTAAGAAAAATCAAATCTCCAAGGAAATAACATAGATATTCTCCAATAGACAAGTGATCAAAGACTATAAAATTTTATAATAATAAAATACAAACTATCAAGTCATTTGAAAAATTACTCAAAATATTTAATAACCAGAGAAATGGAAATTAATCTTATATGCAATTTCATACTTGTTAAATTAGCAATGTGGTTTAAAAAATGGAAAGATGGAGGAACTATGGCAAGATAGGTGTACTAATTCACTTCTAGTGAAGCTGCAGAGTGTTTCAACTATTCTGGAAAATCATGTTTAGAATATTTGACTTAGAGATACCATTCTTGGAAAGATATCCTTTCTTTTTAATTTAACTTTTGTTTTTTTTTTCTTGATTAACAAGCATCACTTTTCTCTGTCCTACTGCCCCCCAAATTAAATGCAAAAAAAGAAAACTTGTGATTCTTTCTGATAATAATGAAACATATCAAATATTTGGATATTAACATAATGGAGTATGAGACCCATACAAACCTACTTCAAAATTATATTGACGGGACAGCTAGGTGGCTCAGTGAGTAGAGCACTGGCCTTGGAGTCCGGAGGACCTGCATTCAAATCCAGCCTCAGACACTTGATACACTTACTAGCTGTGTGACCTTGGGCAAGTCACTTAACCCCAATTGCCCTGCCTTTCCCCCTCAAAAAAAATTATATTGACAGAAATCAAAGAAGAAATGAACAAATGAAGTGATGTCCATGGCTCACAGTTATATTGAAGAAAAATGGTTTTTTTAAAAAGCTATAATTTTTCAAACTAACTGAAAGATTTATTTGAATTCCAATTATAGTAGCTGTAGGTTATTCCATGAAATTAAAGTTATAACAAAGTTGACATAAAAAATAAACAGACAATAACACCAAGAACTATGGAAAAGAAAACAGGCAGAGGGATTACTGCCAGCAAATATCATACTGTACTAAAAAGTATTAATTATAAAAACTGGTTCTGGAAAAAATAGAGAAGCAGATAAATATGGAACACAAAAATTGAATATAATAGAGAACTCAGAAAAAAAGAATCTAGTGAATATGAAAGATTAATGTTTACCCTACAGTCGAAAAACACTGTGGGATAAAATCCCTTTTCAACCAGGATTTCTAGGAAAACTCAGTGGCTACCTGTATGATATAAACCAAGAGTCTGGATAGATACTCACATTATACACCAAAATAAGCTATAATTAGATCAGCACTCAAATATAAGGAAAAATCATTTTTAAACTGGAAGAAAGGGGGCGGAGCCAAGATGGTAGCTGGAAAGCAGGGACTAGCATGAGCTCCCCACCAAGTTCTTCCAAAAACCTATAAAAATGGCTCTGAACCAATTCTAGAACTGCAGAACCCACAAAATAGCAGAGGGAAGCAGGGCACCAGCCCAGGACAGCCTGGATGGTTGCTGGGTGAGGTCTATCTCACGTGGAGCTGGGAGCAGAGTGGAGCAGAGCCCAGCTTGGGCCACGCAGACCAACCAGACCAGGAGCCAGGCAGAGTGGGGCCCTAGCGCCCTGAATCAGTGAGCTGGGGCAGTTACCAGACTTGTCAACCCACAAACACCAAAGACAACAGAGAAGAACTGCGGAACCCACAAATTAGTGGAGGGAAGCAGGGCTCTAGCTCAGGACGGCCTGGATGGTCTCTGGGTGAGGTCTATCATGCATGGAGCTAGGAGCATAGTGGAGCAGAGCCCAGCTTGGGCCATGTAGACCAACCAGACCAGGAGCCAGGCAGAGGTGGACCCTAGCACCCTGAATCAGTGAGCTGGGGCAGTTACCAGAATTCTCAAGCCACAAACAGAAGAGAAAACAGAGAAGATTAGTGGGAAAAGCTGCTGGGGACAGAGTTCACAGTTCAGCCACTGCCCTGGAAGCAGAGGAGGTGGGGCAGCTACAGAACTACAGCTGCAGTTGCTTCTGGCCCCAGGCCCACCTGGTGGGAGGAATTAAGTGGCAGATGAGAGCAGGAGTGCAGAGCCTGCTGAAGATCTGAGCCTAGTCCAGGTTGGGGGTTCTTGGGGAAGGAGGAGTGTTGGTGTGGCAGAGCTGGCTGTATAGAAATAGCTCTGAAAACAATGGTGCATCTCCCCAAGTTTGGAACAAAGTACTTTTACTCTACAAGCAGTCATACCCCGCTGAAAAACTCAAGTTGGCTGAGAACATAGCCAGGCAGTGAAAACACACCCAGATTCAGTCTCAGACCTTGGAATCTTTCTTTGGTGACAAAAAAGACCAAAACATACAGTGAGAAGAAATCAACGAAGTCAAAGAGCCTACAACAAAAGCCTCCAAGAAAAACATGAACTGGTCTCAGACCATGGAAGAGCTCAAAAAGGATTTGGAAAAGCAAGTTAGAGAAGTAGAGGAAAAATTGGGAAGAGAAATGAGAAGGATGTAAGAAAACCATGAAAAACAAGTTGATGACTTGCTAAAGGAGACCACAAAAAATACTGAAAAATATACTGAAGAAAACAACACCTTAAAAAATAGACTAACTCAAATGGCAAAAGAGCTCTGAAAAGCCAAAGGGGAGAAGA
>JAQQSZ010018324.1:0-10602 GCA_028646595.1 Phalanger gymnotis | reverse complement strand
AGGAAAACTTCCCTGATATTCTAGAGTCAGAGGGTAAAATAAAAATTGAAAGAATCCACTGATTGCCTCTTGAAAAAGATCCCCCCCCAAAAAATTACTAGAAATATTGTCACCAAATTCCAGAGTTCCCAGATCAAGGAGAAAATACTGCAAGCAGCCAGAAAGAAACAATTTGAGTATTGTGGAAACACAATCAGGATAACACAAGATCTAGCAGTTTCTACATTAAGGAATCAAAGGGCTTGGAATATGATATTACAGAGGTCGGTGGAGCTAGGATTAAAAGCAGGAATCACCTACACAGCAAAACTGAGTATAATGCTCTAAGGCAAAATATGGATTTTCAATAAAATAGAAGACTTTCAAGCTTTCTCAGTGAAAAGTCCAGAGCTGAATAGAAAATTTGACTTTCAAACACAAGAATCAAGGGAAGCATGAAAAGGTAAACAAGAAAGAGAAATCCTAAGGGACTTACTAAAGTTGAACTGTTTTGTTTACATTCCTACATGGAAAGATGATGTGTGTAGTTCATAAGACCTCAGTAGCAGGGCAGTTGAAGGGAATATACATATATATTTATATATAGACAGAGGGCACAGGATGTTTCAACAACCAGCTAGAAGCTGTTATGGGGGTAAAAGACCAACACAAGCCCAACACCCGGAACACTACCAGCATGCTGCAAAAGCCCGGGTTCTTTTGATCTGCTTTAGTAAGGAAAGCAACGTCAAGGGGCCGACAATTTTACTTTAATTCAGCATGCAAATTCCATTCATTTAGTTCAGGGGAAAAAGCCAGCACTCTGAACTTTGGAGCAAATACAAACATCAACAGACAGACCAAATACAGATTCATAGTTACCAACATCTAGGTTCAACCCCTGGAGCTCATAACAAGGGCTGGCCCAGAGTCATGCACACCACCACTGCTGTAGGTAAGAGTCCCGAAAAAGCGAAAGCCAACCCCTAGTTTTATATCTTTTTCAAGGTCAAGGGTGAGTCACACATGCGACTCACCCACATGACCTAGAATCATCACAAAGAGGCAACTTGAACCCATGTGGTCTAAAATCCCCTGATGTCCCAAACATGTCACTCAAGCTCATGTGTAAACTAGGCCCTCCCCTGAAGCAAGGAGGTCACCAAGGACTGCCAAATCTAATCAAGGAAACATAGGCCAAACTCTTCAACGGTACTTGGTTGAACTGAGTGCTAAGAGCCCATTTTGTTTACCAACACACTGGGTGAGTTGAATATGAAGGGATGATATCTAAAAAGAATAGAATCAAATTAAGAGATGAGAGAGGAATATATTGAGAGAGGGAGAAAGGGAGAGATAGAATGGGGTAAATTATATCACATAAAAGTGGCAAGAAAAAGCAGTTCTCTTGGAAAGGAAGAAGGGGCAAGTGAGGGGGAATGAATGAATCTTGCTCTCATTGGATTTGACTTGAGGAAAGAATACCATATACACTCAATTGGGTATCTTACCCCACATGAAAGTAGGAGGAAGAGGATAAAAAAAGGGGGGACAACAGAAGGGAGGGCAAATGGGGGAAGAAGTAATCAAAAGAAAACACTTTTGAAAAAGCACAGGGTCAAGGGAGAAAATCGAGTAAAGGGGAACAGGATAAGAGGGAGAGAAATATAGTTAGTCTTTCACAACATCACTATTTATAAGAGTGTTCTGCATAATGATACCTGTGTGGCCTGTGTTGAATTGCTTGCCTTCTTAGGCAGAGTGAGTGGGGAGGCAGGAGGGGAGAGAATTTCAAAATCAAAGTTTTAAAAGCAGATGCTCAAAAAAAGTTGTTTTTGCATGCAACGGGAAAATAAGAGATACAGGCAATGGGGCATAGAAATCTATCTTGTTCTATGAGAAAGTAAGGGGAAAAGGGATGGGGTGAGGGGAAGGGGGTGATAGAAGGGAAGGCTGACTTGGGAACAGGGCAATCAGAATACATGCCATCTTGGAGTGATGGGGAGGGTAGAAATGTTGAGAAAATTTGTAACTCAAAATCTTGTGGAAATCAATAATGAAAACTAAAAAGTATCAAATTAAAAAAAAGAAAAGAGAAATGCAATCCTTATCTCATAGGCTTCATCACTTTCTAGGTTGATAGAGAGGTTGAAGTTATAGTCAGCCCCTTTGCTGTGATAATTATGTTGTTCATTATATTGGTGGTATAAACTTCTGCTTCTCATTTGATCCAGTTTACATTTTCATTATATTAATTTTCCTGTGACCATATATTTGATCAGGAATTTTACACATGCTCTTTCTTGAGGGGTTCTCTTTTGCCCCTGATTTCTTTATTTTTCAAATCTCTGTAGTGAAGTTTTATTTAAAATTGTTTATTTTGTTATTTGTATTGCTTTGACTCCTCTTATCACTTTGACCTTTGAACTTTTACTTCAAATTGCTGATTTAAGGAATCTAGAATTTCTGAATATGCTTTGGTTTCTGCATTGCTTTCCACCTTTTTAATTGCCTTTGAGCAATATGACATTCTATTTTTCTAATGCACATGCCAGCTTGAGACTGATGCAGCTCTCTAATGCCTTTCTATACATATTTAAAAACTCTCTTAAAAGTCAATCTTGGCAGGATAGTGTTTGGTACAATCCCTTAGGGGTACTCCCTGATAGTTATGCCTTTTCTATCATGGTTCTTATAATTGCAATGGCTATTGCATATACTTTTGTGTTTTGATTCTGAAATATTTTTTAGACTTTCTGCAAAATGCTACAGAAATGTGTTCACCCATAGTAACTGTAATGTATCCCAACTTTTAAAAAATTGCTATTATGGTTTCATTGGTGTGCTGGTGTAGTTTGTGTCATCAAATTCCAAAAACCCTTTTGGAATGCCAGTCAAAGTATGTATGCTCATCCGATTTTTTTTAATTTTTAATTTATGGAATAAAATAGGCATTTTCATAACATAGTATAATAAAAAGATATTGCCCATGAAACTGTAAATCTATTATTTATAACTTGTTGTTCCTTTTAAATATATAATGAAGTTATGTGAATTTCTAAAAAAATGTATATCAAAGAAAACTCTCCTGATATTCTAGAACCAGAGAGTAAAATAGAAATTAAAAGAATTCCCCAATCACCTCCTTAAAGAGATCCCAACAGGAATTTTATAGTCAAATTCCAGAGTCTCAAGGACAAAGGGGAAAATACTAGAAGCAGCCAGAAACAATTCATTTATGGTGGAGCTACAGTCAGGATAACACAAGTTTTAGCAGCTTCTACATTAAAGGCTCAGAGGGCTTGAAATATGATATTTCAGAAGGTAAAGGACCTGGGGTTACAACCAAGAATCACCTACTCAGCAAAACTGAGTATAATCCTTCAGGTGAAAAAGTGGATATTCAATATGATAGAGGACTTTCCAACATTTTTGATGAAATGATCAGAGCTAAATAGAATATTTTCTTTCAAATACAACATTCAAGAGAAGCACAAAAAGGCAAACAGGAAAGGGAAATCATAAGGGACTTAATAAGTTTGAACTTTTTATATTCCTACATGGGAAGATAGTTTGCAACCATTAAGACTTTTCTCATTACTAGGCTACTTAGATTAAGTATACATAGACGGCACAGGAGTTCAATATGAAGGGACAATATCTAAAAATTAAACTAAGAGGTATGAGAGTAATGTATTGGTAGAAAGAGAAAGGGAGAGGATGAATGAGGTAAATTATATCACATAAAATAAGCACGAAAAAGCTTTTACAGTGGAAAGAAGGATGGGAGAGATGAGACAAAGTGAGTGAACCTTATTCCAATCAAAATTGGCTCAAAGAGGGAATAACATAAACATGCAATTGGATATAGAAATCTATCTTACTCTACAAGAAAGTAGGAGGGAAGGGGATAAGAGAAGGGGTGGGGAGTGATAGATGGGAAGGCCAATTGGGGGAGCAGGTACTCAGAAGCAAAACATTTTTGAGGAAGGACAGTGTGAAAGGAGAGAGAGAATAGAATAAATGTGGGTGGGGGATAGGATTGAGGGAAATACAGTTCTAATGTGGTTTTTTTCTTTGTTTTGTTCTGCTTCTTCCTTCACAACACGAATAATGTGGAAATACGGGTAATAGGATTTTACATGTATAGCCTACATCAGATTGCATGCTGTCTAGAAGGGGCAGGATGGGAAGGAAGGAGAAAAAAATAAAAAAAAATAAAACATGGTGATGGGGTTTCAAAAATATCTAAATGTTTTTCTAAGCCTATAGACCAGGTTAGTGTTACAGACACTTTGGATAGTCTGGTCAAATGTATAGACCTATTCTCAAAATAATATTTTTAATTGTATTGAATATGCAAAACTACAAAGAAAATAAATTATAGTTAATATAGATATATGTGTGTATGTGTATATGTATGTGTATATGTATATGTATATGTATATGTATATGTATGTATGCATACATGAATGTATACACCCAAAGTTAAGAGCATCTAGAGTAATAAAGATTGAATTTGTGACTAAATAAGTGATTTTCAGAAAATGAGAAGATAGCGTCATATAGGAATATTGAATTTTCCCTTTAGAAAGAGAAGACATCATATGTCTATGTGGTTTTATCAGTTCTACTTCTAAGGAGTCCTAATGAAGTTACTAGCTAAGGCAGAGATAGCAGATATGTTTAACCCTCATTTGTTCAAGAACATGACTGTGGTCTGAGAGATCCCTATATCTATAATTGTCTGCCTTTTCAAAGAGATGGATAGTTCCTTTGAAATTTGTGCAAGAGGAATTATTGCTTTTAAAATCTATGGTCAAAGTCAAGATTTAAAATCAAACTTTTATTCAGCACCTCATGTAAAGGGGTACCTTGCATATCAGGCCAAATCAGACATATGACAGGAAGAAAAAGATGGTGTCAATTACAGAGATTACAGAAATGCTCAAGACATTCATTCAACCCAGCAAATACTCTACTTTGGGGAGTTTTGTTGTAGGACATATTTAATTTGCAGATTATTTTCCTAGTGATCTATACAATGATAGACAATATGTTCTATCCCGGTTATATAAGTTAATTCCAGAGGATATTTTGTGGAAACTTTACAGATGATCCATTCAATCCTGACATCTAGGAATTATAGGAAGAGTCCAGGTGAAACTGTAAAGAAGTTGAGAGATGAATTTTAAGCAGCTTGATTAAATTTTGCAGTAAATATGTACATCAGGCAGGGCAATGCTTAATTCTGTTCAATATCTGATCAAAGTAACTTAGTCCAAATCATTGTAGAGGTCAAGGCTTTTAGGTGATAGTTTAATGAGTTCAAATTAGATTTCCACTTTTTATTATGCTTTTCCATGTTAAAACTTGTGGTTGGTATGTTTCATAGAATCTAAGGATAGAGAAGGTCACAAAAGTCTTCTTGTTCAACTAATTCATTTTATATAGGAATAAACTGAAACTCATAGAGGTCATAAAATGTAGTATAGCTAAAACATTTCACAGGTGAAATTTAATCCCAAGTTTTTCCTGTCCCTGAAATTCATCATTATTCTAAAAACAAGATGAGTTCTTTTTGAAGAGATAATACTTGTGGCACAGATTTTTTAAAAAATCTACTGTGGAGATAGTTAAGAAATGGAAAGCAAGAGAGACTGGCCATATATTGTAATAATCCACCTCTCTACAGGAACCAGCAGATGCTGAAATTTCTCCTTAAGTATAGGCAAGGAAATTATAATCCTCATTTGTTTTCACTATGGATGCTACAATGTGTTATTTTTTCCTAATAATGGAAATGGAAGGTGGTTAAAATGGAAAATCGTTCTAGCATACTTTCCATCATACTCTATGGTGTAATTGTTGAAACCTCTAAAAATGGATAGTATAAATCTTAAGTAATCAGAAAATCTTTTCCTATGGGGATATCACCTGAATTGACCCACATTAATTAGGATGACAAGTACCAAATCTTCTAGGCTCAAAAGACATCTCAAAAAGGCTTAAATACAGATCAGGCAGGTACCTATATACAGAAATGAATTGTAGAGGGCTTTGAAAGATCTGACAAGTTTCCTACTGAATACCAAATTTTTGAGTTCCTTTAACCAAGTTAACATATTGATTTTAGGCCTTCCAACATTATTATTTTGATTCTCTCAACATTCTCCAACTTATCCAAGTCCAAGGTAAAGTGTGGTTCCCAGAGCTAACCCAAAATTTTCCAGGTGTTGTATGGCTAGGGAAGAATGGAAAAAAGACTTCCATCTTTCTCTCTAGTTATCAACACCATGGCTCTTTCAGTGAAGACTAAAATTGCAGTAGCTTTTATTGGTTGTAACAACAACCAACAAAAACAAACAACAGAAATTACATGTACATAGCACCCACCATGTGAATGTACAGGGCTAAGCCCTTTGCAAATTTATTCTGTTTCATCATCAATGAAATAACGAAACATAAATGTTATTATTTTCCCCATTTTAGAGTAGAAGAAACTGAAACAGAAGTTAAATAACTTGCACAAGCTCATATAACTAAGTGTCTAAAGCCTGATTTGAACTCAGGTCCTCTTAACTGCAGGTGCAGTGGTCTATCAATTGTGGAATATTGACTCATTCAGGTTGCAGTTCCCTAAAACTTCACAGACCTTTCTATAGGTGAAAAATTAATTGTCTAGTGGTGCCTCACCTTTCATAGTTTCATGAAGTTGAAAATTTTCATTCAAATGTTTAGATATATCCCAATTAAATTTCATCTTATTAAAGTTATCCCAGAGTTTTATCAGATTATTTTAAACACTATAACCAAGGTTGAGTTATTCCTCCCAGCTTTGAGTGGTCTGGAATGTTGATATTCATGTTCTCTATGCCTCTATCCAAGTCACTGATAAAAATGTTAAGTCGTAGAAGACTCTCTTACATCAGTGCATCTAAAAGGGTGTGTCATAGTCTGCTAACTGTGCAGCTAAATTTGTGGAAATTACACTTGCAAGTACATACAAGTCTCCCATAAATTATCTAAAACTTACACATGCAATTCTGTCCACATGAAGACATGGCCAAGAACAGTATTTTGCTAGTGTGTGTTTGTGTGTGTGTATGCAAACACATACATAAATACACACACACTCATAGATACACATACACACACAGAGTGTTACACTCTGAAGTGTTCCAAGATGGGAAAAAAATAAATAAGTTCATACCAAGTCTGTGATAGGAAGTTTCCTTCAAATGTCCCTTTAAAACTGCATCTGCCATGGAAACTTGACTAAGATTGAGAAGAAATTTCAAATTAATTACTATAAATATTCTATTATAATTATTGCTAATTGTATACCAATAACTTGAATTATAGAATATGTTTTTTGACAAGGAAGTTAATACAGAACTAGCCATAGATGTACTTAAGTAGTCATTTCCTATGCTCTTTCTTTATACAATTTATTTCCCTCCTTTTAGTATCCCCAGACCATTTGGGTAGCCAAAGTTAACATGACTTGCCAACTTTTTAGAGAGGTCTGGGGAAACGATCTGATATATTATAACAGCAATCTGTTAGTAGCTGCTATAGGGGTGTAAGATGCACCAACATCTAGCACACAAAAAGCTTCCAATACAGGTTCTTTGATCTGCTTTACTAAGGAAAGGAACTTCAAGGGGTTAACAATCTCAGTTTAAACAAACAAACATATATATATATATATACCATTCACTTAGTTCAGGGGGAAAGGATCAGCCTCCTGAACTTCAAGGCAAATACAAACAGAAATTACAAATATCAACAGACAGACCTTGTCTGATTTGAATCACAATTCATAGTTACCAGAGAAGCACCAACACCTGGGTTACAAACCTGGGGGACAGTTATAGCTTGCCCAGGATCTCAACACAACTTCCATGAGTGTGCCCCAAAAGTCAAACATGAAGCTCCCCTCAATTATAACCTGTTCAGACCCCTAAGGTCTCTGACCTCACCCAGGCTGGGTGTGTGAAAATTCCCTATTCCTAATATCATATCATATACAATTCAACTCTCCATTGTCTTAATGCTAAGAAATATTCCAAGACAAAGCCAGCAAAAAGGTTTCCCACCCATTCAGATAAAAGGGAGACTTGATTGTCTTAGCATCTCAAAAGAGAAGAACTGGGAAAAGTCTAGTTGCCATAACATATGAACTCAAACCAAATTTTCAATGATCCATTACACTGCCATCTAAGTGTTACACTACTAAACTGTGTTACTCTTGTAGAGAAGCAGCATCACATAGTGTATAGTGGACAAATCTTGAAATCAGAGAGACCTGGGTTCAAGTTATGCTTCTTAAACATGCTGGTTTCATGAGCTTGAGTTAATCACTTGACTAGTCAATGCTCTAGGGAGAGTATCTAAGAATATAACAAAATTTGGAAATTTCAATGAAAATACTGCATCTAAACCTTCCATGAAATTACAAGGGATAAACTTGCTCATTTTTACCAAATACTTACAGTTGATTATGTTAAAAGCAAAAATAAAAACAGTGTCATTGTCCCTTCCACCAGGGTCAAAGCTAATTGTATTAATCATTGGACAGAAAAGTACAACTTGGGAAGAATTGTCCATTCCACACTGATCAGTTCACATGTGAACACATGTATTTCATAATTTCAATAGGCTTTTTTCTTAGCTTAAAATTGCTTTAACAGCACAGGTGAAGCTTCAGAGGGAATTCAATAAATAGATGATAGATACATAGATAGGGAGGGATGGAAAGAGGGAGAGAGGGGGAGAGAGAGAGAGAGAGAGACAGAGAGAGAGACAGAGAGACACAGAGACACAGAGAGAGACAGAGAGAAAGAGAGACAAAGAGAGACAGAGAGACAGAGAGAGAGGGAGACACAGAGAGAGAGATTACCAATATCCTCTGAACATCTTGGATATTGAAAAATTACCATATATGGATGGTGCCAACAGGTTTCAGGAACATAGTACGCTGTGAGGTGCAAATATCAAATATACATGAAAAAGATACAAAGAAGAAACACTTCAACTGAATGAGCCTTTAATAGATAGCAAAATATGACAGGTCAACAAGGAAAATATCATATCATTGTAATATCTGTAATTTAAAATGAATTTAACAATTTTTCTTTAATGAAAAATGTCAATGTCCTTGAATTCTTCCTTATCATTTACTTTGATAGAAGTTCATCAATCTATTTAAAGCATTAGGATTTTTTTTCCCTCTTCTGGATGAATTCTATTCACTCTTAAGAAAATTAAATAAGCAAAAAACAAGAAAAAATCTGACCATAGGGATGAATAAGGGATGACAGGTGATGACTAAGTCACAAACTCAGAAGAAGACAACAATGTCAAAACACATATTGGTAAAACTCCAAAGAAAAATGAGAAGTGGTCTCCATCCTAAAACAAACAATCAAAAAAGGCCAACCCCACCACCTCCCCAAAAAAAAACTTCATGGAAGAGCTCAACAAAGAGCTCAAAAATCATATGAGCAGTAGAAGAAAAAATAGGAAAATAAATGAAAACAATGCAAGAAAATTATGAAAAGAGTGAACAGTTTGGAAAAAGAAAACAACTGCTTAACAAGTAGAATTGGCCAAATGGAAAAGAGGATACAAAAATCCACTAAAGAAAGCAAGTCCCTAAGAAGTACAGGTGGCCAGGGGGGCGGAGCGAAGGTGACAGCTAGAAAGCAGGTACTTACTTAACCTCTCCTCCAGTTCCCTCCAAACACCTATAGAAATGTTTCTGAACAAATTCTAGAGCTGCAGAACCCACAAAATAGCAGAAAGAAGCAGGGATCCAGCCCAGGAGAGGCTGGATGGTCGCTGGGAAGGGTCTATTGCATGGAGCTTGGAGCAGAGCCAAGCACAGCCCAGCATGGGCCATGCCAGGACCAACTAGATCAGGAGTCAGGTGGAACAGGGGGTAGGGCACTGAATCATTGAGCATTTGCAGTTACCAGGTGTCACAACCCACAAACTCCAAAGACAACAGAGAAGGTTAGTGGAAAAACTGCTAGGTTGGAGCGAAAGGAGTGCACAATCAGTCCTAGCCCTGGGGGTGTGGAAGTGGTGCAGCTCTGGGGCTGCTTCCACAACTCTAGCTGCAGTTGCTTCCAGCCCCAGGCCCACCCTGTGGGAGGAATTAAGTGGCGAATCAGAGCAGGAGTTCAGAACCTGCTTGGATCTGGGTTGCAGTCCAGGTTGGCGGTTCTTTGGGGAGAAGAAGCTCCTGTGGGGCAGAGTTTGCTGTGTAGAAGTACCTCTGAAAACAGAAGCACAGCCCCTTAAGCATGAGACAAAGTATGCTTTACTCTACAAGCAGGCATAGGCCGACAAAAAGCTCAAGGGTTAAGTAATTGGATGGGAACATGAACAGGGAGTGAAAACGGACTCAGATTCAAACTCAGAGTTTGGAATCTTTTGTGGGGACAAAGAAGATCAAAACATATGCCAGAAGAAGTCAACAAAGTCAAAGAGCCTACATCAAAAGCCTCCAAGAAAAATATGAATTGGTCTCAGTCCATTGCAGAGCTCAAAAAAGAATTGGGAAAAGCAAGTAAGAGAAGTAGAGGAAAGATAGGGAAGAGAAATGAGAGTGAT
>JAQQSZ010018323.1:0-10602 GCA_028646595.1 Phalanger gymnotis | reverse complement strand
CATTTGGCTAATTCTGCCTTTCAAGGCATTCTTCTCCTCATTGGCTTTTGGAGCTCTTTTGTCATTTGAGTTAGTCTATTTTTTAAGGTGTTGTTTTCTTCAGTATATTTTTCAGTATTTTTTTGGGTCTCCTTTAGCAAGTCATTGACTTGTTTTTCATGGTTTTCTTGCATCCTTCTCATTTGTCTTTCCAATTTTTCCTCTACTTCTCTAACTTGCTTTTCCAAATCCTTTTTGAGCTCTTCCATGGCCTGAGACCAGTTCATGTTTTTCTTGGAGGCTTTTGTGGTAGGCTCTTTGACTTTGTTGACTTCTTCTGGTTGTATGGTTTGGTCTTCTTTGTCACCAAAGAAAGATTCCAAAGTCTGAGACTGAATCAGGGTGCATTTTTGCTGCCTGGCCATGTTCCTAGCCAACTTACTTGACCCTTGCGTTTTTCAGCAAGGTATGACTGCTTGTAGAGTAGAGAGTTCTATGTTCCAAGCTTGGAGGGATGCACTGCCACACTAGTACTCCTCCTTCCCCAAGAACCCCCAACCTGGACTGGACTTAGATCTTCAGCAGGCTCTTCACTCTTGCTCTGATCTGCCACTTAATTCCTGCCACCAGGTGGGCCTGGGGCCAGAAGCAACTGCAGCTGTAGTTCTGTAGCTGCCCTGCCTCTGCTACCCCCAGGGCGGTGGCCTAACTGCAAACTCCCTGTCCCCAGCAGCCTTTCCCACTAACCTTCTATGTTTTCTTTAGTGTCTGTGTGTTGAGAAGTCTGGTAACTGCCACAGCTCACTGATTCAGGGTGCTAGGGCATGCTCCACCCGGCTCCTGGTCTGGCTGGTCCATGCCACTAATGCTGGGCTCTGCTTTGCTCTGCTCTGCTCCAAGCTCCCTCCATGAAAGACCTCACCCAGCAATGGTCCTGGGCTGGAGCCCTGCTTCCCTCTGCTATTTTGTGTGTCTTGCAGCTCTAGAATTGGTTCAGAGCCATTTTATAGGTTTTTGGAGGGACTTGGCAGGGAGCTCATGCCAGTCCCTGCTTTCCAGCTGCCATCTTAGCTCCACCCCCCTAGCCCAGCTCTTATTAAGTTCATAGGTCTCCTTTCCAATATCCACATGTAGTCATCCAATATGTGCCTAATGACAACAGTCACATGGAACTCAGTATCTTTTGAGTAGTTCAGTTATTAACAAAGTTCTTCCTATAATTTTCCCCATTTGGGCTTTTTTCTAACATTCAGAAACACACAGAGAAAAGATAACTCATTTCCCATGTGACAGACTTTAAAATAAACAGTGACAGTAATCTTAATTTTCATTTCTCCATACTAAACATACTTTATTCCTTCATTTGATCATCATTTAACATAGCTATGAGTCCTCTCCTGATCCTGCTTGCCCTACTTTGGGTAGGTTCCAGTTTATCCTTTTTTGCATATGGTACACTCTACTAACAATACTCAATATTGGAAAACATCACACTTGGAAATGAGCATAATTTTAAAAGTAACTCAGCTTTGATTAATCCTCTTCATATTATTTTCCACTAGCAATGTATGTTAAATTGTGTTCCCTGGAATGGAATTCTCTATATGCATTTTAAATACCCCCTTATTCTTTAAAACATCTTAGTGCTGCATTAATGTCAATACTCCAATTCATTTCTTGATTAGCCTGGCCATTAAAACCCTCATCTGAAAGTGCTGATATAAGACATGAAATTCCCTTTTGTAACACCTCATCAGGTGTTAAGGATAATTCTACAGGGCATAAATTAATTCTCTCAGCAGTCTGTGCCTTTTTTTTAACACTTCAGGAGAAGTATTTAATTCTCCTTCTTGGTAAATTATCGAATTTGCTGAAAAGTGGTTGAATCAATTGCATTAGATGTCAAAAAGGTCAGGATTTTTTGCCTTGGATTCTGTTTATAGAATTTACTTTCATAAGAAGTCTATATGGACTAAAGTTTTCATAGAAGAGCAAATTGCCAAGAATATGGTGTTATTTTAAATACACAATAAAAGTAGAAACAAATTAAACTCATTCCAGAAGACTCCAATAAAATAGCAATCATTCTTCGATCCCCAGTTTCTTTATTTTTTTTAAAAAATATGTCAGAAGATGTTTCATTTTTGTCTTTGTATTCCCACAGCCTAGCACAGTGCCTAGCCCATAATCGAAGGTGTTCCTAAAGTCTGGACACATAGGCAAAAATGCGTATTTTCAAAAAAACGAAATGAATGAAATTTTCAACAACATTTTATTTATTTGGAATATTAACAAATAACATTTTAAACAAGATTTCCATCATTTGTGATGCAAAGGTTAACGGGCTTTGCAAGATTCACGTGAACTTGATGCAATAACTCCACATTGCTGTCAATTTTAGCACATTTGCTCTTTATGCATTCAGTCAAGTGTGTTGCGTCTGTGATTTTCGGTGAGTACACCTCCTTTAGCATACCCCAGAAAAAGAAGTCAAGGGGGCGAAGGTCTATTAATATTCCAAATATTTCAGAATATGCATTTTTCCTATGTGCACAGACGTTAGGGACATCTGTAGAACAATCAATGCTTGTGGTTCAATTAATGGGAGTCATAATATCTGCGCTATTTAGCCTACTGGATAAGGTATTGCAAGCAAATATCTTTGTATACTATACAGCCCTATGAGGATGGAAGCAACTATTTTATTTTAAATGATGAATTGTTTGCAATCTCATTAATTTAGAAACTGCCCCCTCATTCTTATTGATGCGGCATTTCCACACTTCCTCAACCTGTGTAACTATTGTCCTTGTTTTCCATAATTTCCCATATATTCCCCACGGAAGAGTGATCTACAAAGAGCACAGGGCATCTCCTTTTTATTGTGTGTGTATCTACAGGGAATCACAATACTCCTCAGGCTGTACATCTGTTGTCTCTCATTTTCACTGTTATATTATTATCATTATCATCTTCAATGGGAAGATGAAGAGAAATGTGTTATAAAGCTCAGAGTGAGCTACGGAATGGAAGCCAAGAATAACAAAAATAGCTGGAGAGTTTAGGGTTTTTTTTTTAAACTTTTTATGGCTATGATAAGGAAAAGAGGTAAAAAAAGAGGAGAAAGGATGACTATTCAACATGGATCAGACATGAAGATGAATGATGTAGAAAAGGTCAATTTTTGTTTTGTTTCTGCTTTCTCTGCCAAGTGTGGTGGGATTACAGACCTAAAGATGGAAGAGATCTTAGAAGTCCTCTGGTCCAAGATACTCTTTTTGCACAAAAGGACTGAAGCTCAAAGAGGTTAGGTTGCTGATATAGGTAGTGAATGACGTAGCTGGGATTCAATTTAGATTAAATTGTAAATTGTAATAGTATGAATTTATAATTCATTGAAAATTGGGGAGTGATCAATTTTTGCTTTTATAAGGAAAACAAAGAAACATCCCCTAGAAAAAGCATAATGGGCTTCCTCAGAGAAAGTAAGGTCTTGGTTGGGGTTGTCAAGTAAAGGCCAGTTTATCTCTGAGTAGGTATGATACTGGAAGTATTCTTATTCAGGTAGATGTGGGACTAGACAGCCTCTTAAAGCCCTTCAAACCCTGAGATTCCCTGATCTTATGATTTTGTATAAGCACGGAAGTCTGCTAGCTGTCTGTAATTGATTAGTTTACATCATATTATGAGCCCCCTGCCAACCAGCCTCCATATTATTCAGAGTCAATGAAGCCAAGCCAAGAGGGGCTTAGCAAATTACTAACCCATATGTCCAGTTGGTGCAGAACTGAGAGTCCTCAGGGATCCACTGAGAGGGTGGGGTATAGAACTAGGGGCTGTTGAAGGTTTTGAGTGTCAGGTAGATATTAGAAATGCAAATCAGGAACTCAATACAGAGGACTGGAATGTTTCAATCTGGTAGAGACTTTAAAGATGGTCAATTTGAGCCCTTCACCTTTATATGGGAAGAAACTGACATCCAGTGAATAAAAATGACCAATCCAAAGTCACAGCATTAATAAGTAATAATCTTAGCAATTCACATTTATGTGGTACTTTAAGGCTTACAAAGGGCTTCTCTCAAAGGTGCTCCAAACCTAGATTTTGTGAATTCAAATAGTGTTCTTTCCACACTTCTAAAATCAGCTTTAAAGGAAATGATGAAACAAGCCATACTTTAATTCAAGGGGTGCTAGGGAAAAAGCAGAAAAGCACAAATAATACAACAAATATTTACAATGTCAATAAAACCCAAGTTTAAATCTGGACTCTAATATGTAATAGCTATGGGACCCTGGGCAAGTCACTTAATCACTTTCAACTATAATTCTCTTATCTATAAAATGGGGATATTAATAGCACCTATATCCCAAGGTTGCTGGGAGGATTAAATGTGATACTGATAAAAACCTTAAAGCACAATATAAATGTCGAGTATTCTTCTTATTATTAGCCTATAGTTACCAAGCTTTCAATCTGGTGATGTCTTCATTCCCTGAGCCTTGTGCTGAACTTCTGCCAATCTCAAGCTGTTTATAGAGCAATACAAGAAAATGATGCTAAGTGTTTGACAATTGGGTTCCACAGAAGTAAATAAACAAATAAATAGAGAAATAAGTAAATAAATAAAGGTATATACACACATACATGTATACACACACACAAACTTTTAAATTTAGTCAACATTATTAACATTTTCTTAAGTCTAAAAATCAATGAAACAATAAATAAATTAAGTCATAATTTATAGTCATTACCAATTTCTGAGGTGTAAATTCATACACTGAAAAGTTGGCTCTGGCACATTCCTGGTTAAAGTAATGTATGCTGGCTATTATTCTGTGACTATCATGTGCAGAAACAGGTAGGTAGCCAGGGTTATAACTCCTGTACCCTTTCTAGCAAGTCTTAAGTCCACTATTGGCTTTAAGTAGAATGGAACTCACTTGTCTTTGTATTGTTGGAACTCAGTAGAGTATCTAACACATAGGAGGTATTTACTATTGTTGGTGTAGTTCTTTCTTTCTTCTCTCATGAAGGTGATGTCTTGGCTTGTGAGTGAACTAGGTTTAAGTGAAGCAGAGCTGCATAGTCATCAGCCTCATTCTCTCCTCCAGAGTCATTAGAGTCCAGTGGCAACACAAGAGGCTGGTGATAGCCTTGCTATTGCTCTTAAGGGTTTGCAAAGCACTTTCCAACTGTTATCTCTCTTGGTCCTCACAACAACCCTAGAAGTCAGGTGCTACTATCATTTCTCTTTCACAGACATGAAACTGAAACTAGAAGAAAATAAGTATTTTACCCAGGGCCACACAATTAATGTGTCTGAGGAAGAATTTGAACCTAGGTGTTCCTGATTCCAAGTCCACCACTCTAGTCACCAAGCCCGAGTACTGACTGGCTGTCTCCCACGCCCTCCCTGTTGATCTCCACTTCTTGGCTTCCCTGGCTTTTTTTAAGTCTCAACTAAAATCTGACATCCTACAGCAAAAGCATCAAACTTAAATAGAAATAGATCCTTGCAGGTAACATAGTGACTTAGATATAGAATGGTGTTCTTAAAAGCATAGCCAGGAAGAATTTCAAACAAATTTGTTAACCAGCAAGTATTAATTAAGCACCTATCTACTAATTGTCCAGTCCTGTGACAGATATTGGATATACAAAAGTGAGTATACAAAAGAGACAAAAGTGAGACAATCCTAGCTCTCAGGGATCTAACAATAGCCTAGGAGTATAACATGTATATACAGGATAGATAAAAGGTACATGTAATGATTTTAGAAGGAAGACATGAGTAGCTGGAGGAATCCAGAAAGATGCTAGCCAGAAGAGGCAAACCAACGCTTGAAGGGAATTAGGTGTGCGAAGGTCAATCCTTTCTAGGCACGAGAGACAGCAAGTATTTTTATTTTATTTAACATTTTTAACAAATTAATTAATTTAGTTTTAGTTTTTGGCATTCACTTCTGTAAGTTTTAAATTTTCTGTTTCCTTCCTCTCCCCCTTCCAAGACTGCATGCAATCTGATATTGACTCTACATATACATTCTTATTAAACGTATTTTCATGTTAGTCTTGTTGTATAGAAGAATTAGAATGAATGTGAGCAACCATGAGAAAGAAAACCAAACAAAACAAAATAAAAAGAAAACAAATAGTCTGCTTTGATCCATATTCAGACTCCATATTTCTTTCTCTGGATGTGGATGGCATTTTCCATCATGAGTCTTTTGGAGTTGTTTTAGGTCCTTGCATTGCTGAGAAGAACTAAGTCTATCAAAGTCAGTCATCTTAGAATGTGGCTGTTACTATGTACAATTTTCTCCTGGTTCCACTCATTTCACTCAGCATTAGTTCATTCAAGTCTTTCCATATTTTTCTGAAGTCTTCCTGCTCATGATTTCTTATAGCACAATAGTACTCCATTGCATACATATACCACAGTTTGTTCATCTATTCCCAAATTGATAGGTATCCCCTCAATTTCCAATTCTTGGTCACCACAAAAATTGCTACTATAAGTATTTTTGTATATGTGGGTCCTTTTCCCATTTGTAGGATCTTTTTGGAATATAGACCTAGAAATGGTATTGCTGGGTCAAAGGGTATGCACAGTTTTATAACCCTTTGGGCCTAGTTCCAAATTGTTCTCCAGAATGGCTAGATCAGTTCACAACTCCACCAACTATAGCCACATGTATGGACATTGACTATCTATAGAATGTGATGTATGAGGAGAACAGTAAGAAGGCCAGGTTGGCTGAAGTGTGTGTGTGTGTGTGTGTGTGTGTGTGAGAGAGAGAGAGAGAGAGAGAGAGAGAAATAGAGAGAAAGAAACAGGAGCAATAGCAGATAAGGCTAGAAGGGCACAGGTTTTTGGAATCTACATGACAAATAGAGAAGTTTATGTTTGATCCTGGGGGTTACATTGAATAAAGGAGTGACATGGTCAGACTTATACTTTTGGAAAATCCCTTTAGCAGCTGTGTGGGGGATGAACTGGAGATAATATAGGGATATTAATTAGTAGGCTTTTGCAACAGTCTAGGTGAGAAGTAATTAAGAATCACAGAATCTCACAGTTGGAACCTATGCTGAAAGACAATTCTCTACAGCAGACCCAACGTGTGCTCATGTAGCCTGGGCCTGAAGACCTGCAGGGGGAGAGGGAATCTTCTACTTCATGAACCATCCTTTCCACTTTTGAATCCCTATAATTGTTAGTCAATTTTTCCCCTTATATTCAGGAGAACTGTACCTCATTGAGACTTCCCATTTCTGCCTCCCTTCTAAGTAGAATGATTCTCATCTTTCTTTCACATGAGAGCCCTTCAAATTCCCCAAGATAAGTCATCCCTCTGAGCCACACCTCCCACCCCGTGCCTTCTTTTTCCCAGTCTGAGCATGTCTACTTCCCTCAGCTAATCTTCAAATAGCAGAATCTGAAGGTGTTTTCCCCACTTGGTTCACTCTCCTCTAGACACCTTTCAACTTGTCAGGGTCCTTCATAACATGTACTGAACACAGCCCTCCAAATGGAGTCTGACAGAGGCAGAGGACAGTGGGATTATCCTAAGTCATAGTCCTACTATATACTTAGAAACATGAACATTTTATTAGTTTAAAAAATCACTATGACATATGAATCTTAAGAGGAATAAGAAAATGTGTGGTTTGGCTACAGGAAAATGGTAAGAACCACCATGCAGTTCAGGAAGCATTGTGGTTAAGGTATATAGAGAAATTATAGCCGGAACTGAGTCCACTGGCTTCATGGGCAGATGGCAACTCTTACAAAGTTGATATGATATCTATGGGAAAATGTGAGCTGTTTTCTTTCTTACAACTTCTACCTCCAAATGGAGTTCAATAGATTCCTCAGATAGTGTCTACTTGCTATTGTGGATATTTTCAAAATTGCTGTAATGGTATCCTTATCCTATTTTCCAGTCAGCCTGAACTCACATCAAAGTTTCAGAACACCCATAAGTCTAAAGGACAATTGCTTAAGTAGTACCCTTCTTTTTCTTGTAACGATGGAGATGAAACCTCTTACCTCTCTTTCTTCAGATTCATTCTTAGCTTTCTGCTGCTTTGCTACATGGATGATATCATCAGTATGTATTCTGTCCATTAATGGAGCTCATAAATATTCCATACCTCGTTCTGGGTAATTTTTACTCATTTTCTTCTAAACCTTGTGGAGATGCTCCATCTAATGAACTGGAAGCCTTCTTTGTATCCTTTCTATATTTCACTGGAAGCAAAACTCCTTTGGTTTATAGTGAAAAGACATTCATATTGAGGACATTCATAATGGAAAAATTAGGCAGATCTGTGCTGTTCCAAGAAAGAGAAACCATTTCCTCCCAGTTTTATGAAAAGAAACCATAATCTAGAAGAGGAGCGCCCATTCAAATTGTAGGCTTAATAGGAGATTTGTTTGTTTTTTTTTTACCAACTTGTTACATCTAATTTGCTTTCCATTATGTTCACATTTATATAGAGATTTGTAGTTTCAAAGCCCTTTCACATCCATTATCTCATTTTGATGATTCTCACAAATTTCTCAGGTTGCGGTACAAGTACTATTATTTTCCTTTCACAGATGGAGAAACTGAGGCTCACAGTGGTTAGGCAATTTGCCAAGTGTTACACAAATATCTGATAAATCCTCAAAATCCTGGGAGGTAGGAAAAGCCTTATACATTATTGAGGCCTAATAAATATTTATTGAATTGCTTTTGAGGGAATCGTGTCCATCGATAATAATGTCTAACAAAAACTAGCATTTATATGGTATTTTAAGTTCTGTAAATCATTGTCAAATTAATATTAACATTAATTAATGTCAAAAACTAACATATTAACCCATTTGATGTTCCCAACAACCTTATGAAGTAGGCGTTACTATCATCCCCAAATTACAGATGAGGAAACTGAGGCTGAGTGGTGCAGTGACTTGCCCAGGAACACAAAGGTAGTGTCTGAGGCAGGATATGAACTCAGGTCTTCCTGACTCCAAGCCCAGCTCTCTATCCATTGTGCCATTATCTCAGTTGGAATTAAAAATGATACCAGGTTTATGAAGTATACTATGAAATATTTAATTATTCCATCACACATTTAAATGTTAAATTCAAATTTATTTTAAAAGATTATTAATAAACACTCATTTCTGCTGGATGCTGAGAATATGAGAGATAAAAAATGAACAAGTTCTTGTTATAAAAACATGTTTCTCTGGGAGAGTGCTCAGGAAAAGATGCATTGCTAAATGTAGACAATATAGAAACAAATGCTATCAATGAAAATATAATTTTAAAAGAGGATAGATGCTCATCTTTTCAGAACATGTTAGGGTTAGTCCTATCTGGAAACAGGAAGAGAAACTGAAAAATTAAATGAAGTATTCCCTGTTCTTAATGAATTTACATTCTATTGTTGAAATATCACAAATCCACAAATAAGGAATATATAACTATATGAATAAATGTTTGAATATAGAAAATATAGATATACATTCTATCTATCTATCTATCTATCTATCTATCTATCTATCTATCTATCTATCTATCTATCACAGAATCATTTCCAGAGAGAGAGTACTAATAACTAGGGTAGGTAGGGGTAAGAGAGGGCTTAGGAAAGGTATCATGTTGGACACGGCATTTGAGTTATGCTTTGAATGAAGTTAAGGCAAAGGAGAGTAATGAGTGCATTTTTGACATGGATGATCCCTTTGTAGGGATACAAGGGATAAAATTTTCTACAATGGGAAGAAGTATTAAACCCCAACTGACAGATTGAGAAGTCCCAAATCAGAGGTTGAGATTCTTTTCAGATTCACAAGGTTAGTAAGTGGAAGATTTGCTATTTGAATCTAGGTTTTCAGATTTCAGGTCCAGTGTACTTTATGTTACAGTGCCTCTGAACGGTGTTGAAAAGGAAGACACATCCTGTTGAGCTTGGTGGATTCCCATTCCCTCTAAGATAAAATACAAACTCTTAAGCCTTACACTTAAGGGCCTCCATAGTCTATCTCTCCAGCTTTATTTCACATTAAAATTCACTCTGGGGGGTGGAGCCAAGATGGCGGCTGGGAAGCAGTCACTGGCATGAGCTCCCCACCAAGTCCCTCCAAAAACCTATAAAAAAATGGCTCTGAACCAATTCTAGAGCTGCAGAACCCACAAAGTGGCAGAGGGAAGCAGGGCTCCAGCCCAGGACAGCCTGGATGGTCTCTGGGTAAGGTCTGTCCCCCACGGAGCTCCCAGCTTCCAGCTGAGGGGAGCAGAGCTGAGCCCAGCACAGCCCAGCGCACGTGGCCCGCGGACCAACCAGACCAGCAGCCAAGTAGAGAGTTCCCTACAGGCATGAATTACTGAGCTGTGGCATCTGCCAGACCTCTCAACCCACAAAGAGCAAAGACAACAGAGAAGGTTAGTGGGAAAAGCTATGGGACTGAGTTTGCAGTTTGACCACCTCCCCTGGGGCAGCAGAGGTGGGGCAGCTTTAGAACTACAGCTGCAGTTGCTTCTGGCCCCAGGCCCACCTGCTGGGAGGAATTAAGTGGCTGATCAGAGCAGGAGTGAAGAGCCTGCTGAAGATTTAAGCCCA
>JAQQSZ010018322.1:0-10602 GCA_028646595.1 Phalanger gymnotis | reverse complement strand
AATGATACGCATGTGGCCCATGTTGAATTGCTTGACTTCTTAGGGAGGGTGGGTGGGAAGGGAAGAGGGGAGAGAATTTGGAACTCAAAGTTTTAAAAAATAGATGTTCAAAAACAAACAAAAAAAAAGTTTTTTGCATGCAACTAGAAAATAAGATACACAGGCAATGGGGCATAGAAATTTATCTTGCCCTCCAAGAAAGAAAGGGAAAAGAGGATGGGAGGGGAGTGGTGTGACAGAAGGGAGGGCTGACTGGGGAACAGGGCAACCAGAATATATGCCATCTTGGAGTGGGGGGGAGGGTAGAAATGGGGAGAAAATTTGTAATTCAAACTCCTGTGAAAATCAATGCTGAAAACTAAATATATTAAAGTATAAAAAACATATTTTAAAAAAAGTTATACATGTGCATGTCGATTTCCAGAAGGCATCTTATTGCTCTGGAAAAACAAATGATATTTTTTGATTTATTATATCCACCCATGCCTTCTTTCTTTTCATCTTTTAAGCTTAAAATAAACAGCCCTTTCCTATCTGTACCACTGGCCCCTTTTTCAAAAGCCATCTTACAAAAACACCAAAAAAGACTTCGCATTAAGACATTTGTAAAGAGGACACCACTGCATAATGTTCATTTTATTTCTTGAAAATGTGCTCCTAGAAGGTAAAAGGCTATTTGTATTGTTTTTTTTTAATTAGAATTTTTGTTTTGAAATAACAGAAAAGTTTAAACAAAATGCAAACGAATCAACAACACAGTATATTTCCCCAAACCAGTAGGCACAATAGCCTAAAAAAAAATAAAAGATAGTTACTGGAAGTAGATGTGACCTTATACTTGTATAACATTTGTTAAATGAAAGAAAGGGTGTGGACTTCAACTCTAACAAGTTAGTATCATTGTGCACTGTGTTTTCTCAGAGTTTTTATGTCTTCATCCACATAACTGTGCTCAGTGTGTATCACTTGACATATAGTGCTATAGAAATGTTAACTATCATCATCATCACCATTATTATATTGTTCTTTGACTCCGATTTCTTCTTGATCGATTCTAAGTTTTAAGCAGTTTTTTTTTTGGTGAGATTTTGTACCTCTTTTCCCATTTGGCCAATTCTGATTTTTAAGGTGTTGTTTTCTTTAGCATTTTTGTGCTTTTTTTTAAATTTATTTATTTATTTACTTACTTACTTACTTATTTACTTATTTATTTATACCAAGCTGTTAATTCTCTTTCCATATTTTTTTTTGCATTGCTCTCAATTCTTTTCCAAATTCTCCTCTACCACTCTTATTTGATTTTTAAATTGTTTTTGTTCTTTTTAAAAAAAAAAATTGGTTTTTTAGCTCTGCATTGTTCTTAGAAGTCTTGCTCATAAATATTTTCTGGTCATTGTCTTTTGAGTTTGTTTCTCACCATAGTAGTTTTTAATGATCAGATTTTTTGTTGTTTTTTGTTCATTTTTTCATCTTATTTCTTGACTTTGTGTTAGAGTTAGGCTCTGCTTACTTCTGAGGGGGTGGGGTGTGGGTCTGAGTTTCTGTAGCTCAATCTGGAGCCTGTATGTTTTTGATACTTCCAATGTGGTATGATGCAGGGAGGGTTCTGATCACTGTCATTTTGGTTGGAGTTAGGATTCTTACCCAAGTAGGCCTCTGCTCTCTCAGAACTGCAAATACTCCACTCTACCCTAAACCACAACTCAGTTCCCAAATTACTTCACAAAATTGTCAGAATGCCACCAGCAATCAATCTGTGAATAAGCATTAATTAAATGCCTACTATTTGGCAGGCACTGTGCTACAGTAGATTTTGGGAATGCAGCAACAAAAATAAAACACTTTCTGCCCTCATGAGGCTCACACTATATCAAGAGAGGCAACAGGGACCTATATAGATCCATACAAAATATACAGAAGGCAATTTGGGGGAAGGAGACCACTAGGAGCTAGGCTGAACAAGAAAGACTGCATGTACAATATGGACTGTCATCTGAGCTTGAAGGAAACCAGGGATTCTAAGAGGTGGAAGGAACAAAGCATACGGTGCAACAGGTATGGTGTGCAGCCTGTTCAATAAATTCCAAAGGCTCCCTATTATCTCCAACGTAAAATACAAATGTCTCTGTGAGACATTTCAAGCTCTTGACAACCTGGCTCCATCCTACCATTCTAGCCCTGTTATATGTTACTACCATCAAGAAATACAAGGGTGTTCCTAAAGTCTGGACACATAGGAAATGTGGAGTTATTGCATCGAGTTCACATGAATCTTGCAAAGCTCATCAGCCTTTGCATCACAAATGATGGAAATCATATTGAAGATGTTATTTAATATTCCAATTAAATAAAGTGTTGAAAATTTCATTTCATTTCATGCATTTTTGCCTATGTGTCCACACTTTAGAAATACCCTGTACTTTGATCTAATCAAATTGTCCTTCACAGTGTTCCTCACATATGGCACTATCTCTTAACTCACAGAACCGGAGAAAGAAAACTGTTGTCCTGATTTTCAAAAAAAAAAGGAATAGAATGGAGTCTGAAAATTATAGGCCAGTGAGTTTACTCTGATTCCTGGCAAAATTCTAGCACATGCTATTTAGGAGATAGCAACCATCTAGGTGGCAAAGTGGATAGAGTGCTGGGATCTAGAGTCAGGAGGACTCATGTTCCTTAGTTCAGATGTGGCCTCACACACTTGACAGCTGTGTGACCCTGGGCAAGTCGTTTGACCCTGTTTGCCTCAGTTCCTCATCTGAAAATGGGATGTAGAAGGAAATGGCAAACCACACCAGTATCTTTGCCAAGAAAAACCTAAATGCAGTCACAAAGAGTTGGGCATGACTGAAAAACGACAAACATCTAGAAAAGAAAGCAATAATAAAAAATGTACATAGTTCATCAAGATTATTCCATACTGACATTATTTTCATTTTTGACAACCTTTTTAAACTGGTAGATGAAGATGAAATTTACAGAAAAGATACCATTAGCCCTAGAGAAATCTGTTTTTCAGAAGGTTACTGCAACTATGCCAATTCAAGGTGCAGATAAACTAGCTCCAGTTCGGTACATCTGGTACAAACCATCAACATTAATAAGAATCTTTGGATCTCCATTCGATACTTTTGCATTTCTACCATCTGAATAACTCTTTATGTAGCTCTAGAGTTGAAAACCTTTCCTTCCTAAGACAGATGAGAACTAGAACAGTGGAGCTGAACTCAAATGTAAACTGCCGCCATTAAACTACAGGCCACATGTTGACTTTAAAAACCACATATTAATATGTTTTATTGCATTTTTATTTCTAAAAAATATTTCCCAACTACATTTTAAATTATAATAAAGAGGCTGATGATGGTAATGATGTGTGCTAGGCTGGCCTCACTCAAGATTTTTGTGGCTTGCATGTGTTGCCACCTTTGGGCTAGACAATAGCATAATCTGGTGAATTTGGAACTGGTGAAAAGGACAAATGGAAAGAGTTGTCATTAATAGTTCAATGTCAGTTTGGAAGGACATCTTCAGAGATCTGAGCCTGGCCTTGTGCTATTTATTGTTTTTATCAGTATCTTGGATAAGTGATTTATCAAATTGGTATCATTGGTTGATAAAATGTGAGAGGGCTAGTTAGCATACTGATTGACAGAGGAGAGGTTTAAAAAGATTTTGACAGGCTTGAATATCAGGCTGAATCTAATAAGATCAAATTTGAATAGGGCTAAATATAAAGTCTTAAACTTGGCTTCAAAAAATCAACTTCAGAAGTCCAGGATGGGGGGAAAAGCTGGAGGTTTTAATGGACTAAAGGCTCACTTTTAGTCAGCAGCATAATTTTGCAACCCCCAAAACTGATGTGATTTTAGGCTGTATTAAGAAAGGTATAACTTCAAGAAATAAAGAGAAGATAATCCAGCTTTACTCTGTTCTAGCCAGTTAGTCAGTAAGCATTTAATTAAGTATCTAGCCTGTCAGGTAAGCCCAGAGGACACTAAGAATTTTGTAGCAGAAAGACATCCAATGATCTGTCTTGTGAAATAGTGAATTTCTGGAGAAGGGAAGTGTTCAACATGAGGCTGGATGAACATTTGTCTTGGAAACAGCAAAAAGATTCAGGTACCATTTAAGGGATTTGACTAGATTATCTCTAAGAACCAAAACTGTGATTGTAGATTATGTTTCTTGGTTCAATGGTTTTTACAAGTCAAGAGGTAGAGCAAATGGGAGTTTTAAAAGACCTCCTACTGGGCTATAAGTTCCAGGGGAGACTAAAAAGCAAATAATGAGAAATAATTCATTTGTATAGTGCTTTAAAGTTTGCAAAGTACTTATCACGTGGAGAGAGTTTATCAAGAGGGTTTTACCTGAGTGAGCCTCTGATTGTGACTTTGATTAAGTTTACTTGATGAGATATAAATGATTCAGCAAGTACCCCAGGCTAGAGTCCTGGCCTCTCTCCACCCTTGGCAATAAGAGCAATCTCTAGAGATTGGATAATAATATAAGTATTATTATCTGCCTTTTATAAATGAAGAAACTAAGAGCTGAAAAAGGTTAAGTCACTTGCCCAGGGTCACAACTGAAATCAAATCAAACCCAACTCCACTGACTTAAAATCTTGTTGTTATTGTTAAGTCATATTAGAGTTTTCATGACCCCTCTGGGGCTTTCTTGGCAAGGATACTGGAATGGTTTGCCATTTCTTTCTCCAGTTCATTTTACAGATGAGGAAACTGAGACAAACAGGATTAAGTGACTTGCCCAGGATCATACAGCTATCAAGTGTGTGAGGCCAGATTTGATCTCAGGAAGATGTCTTTCTAATTTCAGGCCTGGCCTAGTAGTTGCCCCAGCTTAAAATCCTACATAAAATATCATGTTAATTGAAAACTTTATCACCTACTCAAGGTATGCTAATAAATTATGCTATTCAAATTATGCTAATAAAAATTTGAAAACATAGGTTATCTATATTTTACAACAGTAGAATAGGACGCATTTCATGAGGGGCCCCAACATGTTCACTTGTTCAGGATAACTTCTGATTTGTGTATCAAAGGTCCACAGCTTTGACACCTGAAATTCCTCACTCCCCCTCCTTTTGGGGATGAGGCTCACTGACTTATTTTCCAAGCCTGCCTTTCCCCCAAATTCCTTACCTTCCTTTGTTTAAAAGGTATATAAAATCTTCCCATCCATTACCTGGAGTCCTATTCAGCACAGGCTGGATAGTACCCATGAGCATGTTATTTTTTTTTCTTCTCTGCTCAATAAAGACCTTTAATTTCAAAAAAAAAAACCAACAAAAAAAAACCCAAACCTAGTTCAGCTCACTGTCCAGACTGGTCTACCTGCTTACCAGCAGCCTTGCCCTGGCATGGTCCCCTCCCCTTTTTTCTCCTCCCCCTTCCACACACTTTCCAGCTCTCCTTTGTGTTTTGTTTTCCATTGTCAGGATGTAAGATCCTCGAGAGTAGGGGCCATCACGTTTTCTTATATTTGTATTCCTAGCACTTAGTTCAGTAACTGACATATAGTTTTAGCCCTTGATAAATGCATCATCTATCTATTCATCTATCTACAATCCTTCACAAGAGTCTTAACTCTATTGTCTCATCGTGTGTGTGGAAAGGATTCTGGCTTCTTAAAATTTATGCTAGTGGAATACAAGCTCTGTCAGGTTTTAACCATGCTAGAGAGACTTGGTGTGCTGTACATAGTCACCCTGAAAGACTGAGTGGGCTGTATCCCCGGACCAATTTATCTGAATACTGAAAAGCTTATTTATCACCAGTAATCTGGCCTCTATAACAACAAACAGCAAAAATAATCTACATTTACATAATGTTTTAAAGATTTCAAATGATTCTCAAAACAACTTTGCGAGGTGTGTGCTTTTATTATCCCCATCTTACCCATAAGAAAAATGAGGCTGAAAGTGGTTAAGTGCTGTGCAAATTTTCAGCTAGGAGAACCAGGAGGGGCAGTGGATAGAATGTCAGGCCTGCAGTTAGGAAGATTCATTTTCCTGAGTTCAAATCCAGCCTCAGACACTCACTAGCTGTATGACTCTGGACAAGTCTCTTCACCCTGTTTGCCTCAGTTTCCTCATCTGTAAAAATGAGCTGGAGAGGGAAATGGCAAACCTCTCCAGCATCTTTGCAAACACAATCCCAAATGGAGTCACGAGAAGTCAAACAGGACTGAAAACAGCTGAAGAAAAATTCTCGAATGTAATCCAGCCAGCTCTCTGTCTCATTTAATGAGTAAAATTCATGGTTTATCACAGCATCTTTCTAAGATACATGACAGAATAACCCCATAGGTTGTTCATCCAACTGCACATAATCATCTGGAAAGTTAATCCACTTAGTCCAGGATTCCTTTGCTGATGCCCTGTGCTGGAGTTGATCTCTTAAACCATGGGTTCTTCAACCTTTTTTTTGTGTCCGGGATCTTGGTAGCCTGATGAAACCTATGGATGCGTTCTCAGAATGTTTTTAAATGCATAGAACAAAATATGTAGGATTAGAAAGAAAACTAATTCTACTGAAATAATTACAAAGCAAAGTAGTAATACTGAAAGTTATAAAAATGTATGTCTATTTAAAACAAGCTCAGAGACGCTCCTCACCTATCTCTTATTGTTTCTCCGTCCTACAAAAGCCACTTAGCAGAGGGGGTCAGAATAAGAAAGCATTAACCCAGAGTTGTAATTTACGTGCGATTGCAAGATTTTAGTTTGGACAATTCAGGCGTGTTCCAAGATGGCAAATGGAGGATCGCACCCTAATTGTAGTCACAGCCCTTCACTAACTCCAGCGAAATAAAAAACCACAATTGGAAACAGGAGGCCCTGCGGCGGAGTAGCCGCTCTCCCCACGGGCAGCGTCTCTGGCAGTCCTAACGCTAAGTAAGCCTGTCTGCCAAATCCCCGAATTCTTCAGGCTTTAGAAACGGGGGTCCAGAACAGCTGTTTCTACACTTAATTTGAAAATATATCAGAAAATAGTGCTTTCACCGACAGCACGGCAAATTCTTTGACATCTGCAGACATTCAATACTAGCTGATTGGCCCTGCTTGTACTTGACTTGTTAAAAAAGAAAATTAAAATGAATCGCGAATTCTTTGGAAGGAGCTAGTAAAGGCCGAGTGCTAGTATTCCCGTAAATTGCATCAAGGGCTTCCCAATGTTTGCGATAGGAAAGAAAGCCTTTCCTTTGGTCCGGGTGCAGGGGCGTAGGGGGGGGACAGGGGAGGATTTTAATTAACAGCTTTAACAGTCTACTAAAGAAGAGATTTGCAAAAGGATCGGGTGGGAGGAGGGAGAGCCTGGCCAGAAACTGCTTTCCTGGGCCAGAAAGAGCAGGTCGGGAAGGCTGGTTTCTTTGCACACGGATTAGCTGGGAGCTCCTCCTCCATTCTAGCAGCCGGGCGCAAAGGGCGGGAAAGGCCCCAGTCCCGAAGGACTACGGGGGGAAAAGGAGAGAGGGAAAAGGAAGAGGACTGAGGATGGAAGGCGCGCTCCTGCTGGGGGGGGGCCACAGAGAGGGGCGGCGGCGCGCGCCCCCGCGGCCAGCGCGGCGCCTTCCGCCCCACCCCCACTTCTCCTCCCAGCTTGTCTCGCTCTCAGTTTCCCCTCAGCGCCCACGCCCGGCCCCTCCCCCTCACGTCCGCCTTCCCACCAGCCGCCGGCGGCGCGCGGAAAGTGCGTCACGTGACGGCCGGCCCCGCCTCTTCCTCTCGGTCCCATATTGAACCCGAGTTGGAGGCGGCGAGTCCGGTCTCAAAATGGAGGTAAAACAGCCGCCCGGCCGCCCCCAGCCCGACTCCGGCCGCCGTCGCCGCCGCCGGGGGGAGGAGGTATTAGGGGGAGAGCGGGGGGTTGCTGGGCTGTGGCCGGCGCGGGTGCCCTGGCTTTGGCGGGGGGAGTACAGAGGGGCCTCGGTCGGTCGGTCGGTCCCGCGCTCTGCGCTGAGGCGGTGGGGGGGAGGGGAAGGGAGCGGGCCGCGGTGGAGCCGCCGGGCCCTCGGCCACCGCCGCCGCCTCCTCGGCCTCCTCCTCCCCACAGTCTCCTGAGCCGCCTCCCGCCTCCCTCCGCCTCGAAGGCTGCCCCGCAAAGCTGTGGCTCGGTGGGGGCGCCATCCGGGGGCGGAGCGGGCCCGGCCGCGATGGCTCCTCATTTTAGGCGGAGTGCGGCATGGCAGGCGGGCGGGAGGGAGGGAGAGAGCGAGCGAGCGAGCGGTTGGGAAGAGATGGTGGGGGATGGGAGAGCCGAGCCGAGCGGGGCTATGGAAGGAAGGGGGGAGGAAGGGGAGGGGGCGGGCAACCACATCCGGGAGAGCGGGCGGGCGGCGGCCGCCGCCACATTGACATTGATCCTCAGCTCTATGAAATGGCGCATTGGCCCGCAATGGCCGCCGCTTCGCTGCTGCTGCTGCCTAGCGAGAGCGCGGGATTGGGCTGGGGTGGGGGCGGGGAGGGCGCTGGCGGGAACGGGTAGATGGAGGGGGAAGGGAGGAGGGAGACAAGGCGGCGAGGGGAGGCGCTGCTGCAAATAATCTAAACGCTTTTGCTGCTTTTTGCAATCACAGCGTCTCTGCCACCACGTTTCTAGGCCTGAAAGAACCATTCTTCAACCGCTGGGAGAGTACTTCAGTCCGCTCCCTGCTCCTTTCTCCTCCGAGGGCTGTTGTTCCTTTAGATGTTCGGGCAGGGATTGAAACCTTTTTTTCCTCTAGTTTACCCATAAAGTATTTTTCATGATCTCCAAAAGAATGAAAGTATGACTAATACCTATTCACGAGCCACTTTTGTAGGTGAAGGAAACTTTCCCTCCCATAACTTAAAAGTGAGATGGGAGGACTTTAGAAGATGGATCCTGGTGTCTGCAAGGAAAGTGTCAGAAACTGTTAAATCTCCCAAGGCCAATTTTTAAAGGATTTTTGTTAATATGACCCCTTTTATAACGTAGACTTCCCTTCAGTAAACTATATCTAACTGAAATTGAGAGGATAGGCTACATCAAACTAAAATCGAAAATTATTAGTCGTTTTTTGTTTCCAAAGCTTTGAATCAAATGGTTTTAGGATCTCGATTTTAAAAGCGGACTGAACGTTACGCAATCATGAAAAAGCTATTGAATTTTAATCTCTTTAAGATAATAGGGGTTTTCTCACAATAATGGCAGTTTTGTCCTTTAAAAGTTTTGGGCCTTTTAGTTAATGATAAATTATTAGGGTATAGATTTGGCCATCCTTTATTTAGCTTGTGGATTTGGGAAATGACTTTTAAAACCGTATTTAACATAGTGTATTGTTTTTTTGGAGGGAAACACTACAAAAAAGCACTGTAGTACAACTGAAGGTAATTTTTTTTGTACCATCATGCAATGCTAATTTGGAACCTAAATTACAGTGCATCAATTAACTGAATGTGTATCTGGAGCAAATATTTAGTAGGATGTAAAATGTTTAACCTTGTACTTAAAGATTTTTTAAAAAGATTAATATCAAGGATCAACCTAATTTCCTGAAAGTGTACAGAATTTAAAAAGTAGAATTGGGATGGTTTATAAGTATAAAGAATCATAATGTTCTCCAAAACTTCATTATCTCAGAATTGTTATATAAAATATAATCTTCACATTCCAGTAGAGTGAAATTTTTTAAAGCAGTAGAATCTGGGAGAAAATACTCTGATTTCTCCACAACTGCTGCTGATTCCATTATCCATAAAGAGAATGATGGGAGTGCAAGATCTTGCTCTATTAGTGTTCCAGATAATTTTCAATGCTTTGCCTAGTAGCAAGCATTTCTGGACACTTGTTATATGAATGGAAGCCTGCAGTTATATCTTCATTTATCTGTGAAGTTTTTTTCCTTGTCCAAAATGACTTCAGATAAAGAATAGTGATAATTCTAGGTTAATATTTGAAAGACAGGATGTAACTACTGACTGTATTAAAAGAAATTGCTAAGAAATTCACTAGTTTATTTTGCTACTTCCTACTTCACTCAGTAGAATGGTAGTAATAATTCTACATATCTAGTAGCCAAAAAATTTGATAAGTGAGAATTATGAACTGCTAAGTTTGTTTATTTTTCTAAGGGTCATGATCCAAAGGAACCAGAGCAGTTGAGAAAACTGTTTATTGGTGGCTTGAGCTTTGAAACTACGGATGATAGTTTAAGAGAACACTTTGAAAAATGGGGCACTCTCACAGATTGTGTGGTAAGTTGTTGAAATCTAAACAAAGATATTTAAGATGGCAAAAAAATATATGACTTACATATAGCCTAGGGCAACAAATTGTAACGTGTAAAATGTGTTTTATAGGTGATGAGAGATCCCCAAACAAAACGTTCCAGAGGCTTTGGCTTCGTGACTTATTCTTGTGTAGAAGAGGTAGATGCAGCAATGTGTGCTCGGCCACATAAGGTTGATGGGCGTGTAGTGGAACCAAAGAGAGCTGTTTCTAGAGAGGTATGCCAATGATTAATATGTTGTGTACCCAACATGAAATTGTTGCAGAAAGTTGCATTTTTACCTTTTTTTTTTAATAGGATTCTGTAAAACCTGGTGCACATCTAACC
>JAQQSZ010018321.1:0-10603 GCA_028646595.1 Phalanger gymnotis | reverse complement strand
CAGACTGGGGAACAGGGCAACCAGAATGTACGCCATCTTGGAGTGGGGGGGGGAGGAAATGAGGAGAAAATTTGTAATTCAAACGCCTGTGAAAATCAATGCTGAAAACCAAACATGTCAAAAATAAATTAAAAAAAAAATATTACTGTACCACAGGAAATAACAAGAGCGATAACAGAAAATTCTGGGTAGTATGAACTGGTGCAAAATGAAAGGAGCAAAATCCAGAGAACAATTTACACAAGGAGAGCAACATTGTGAAGTGAAACAATTTTAAAGGACTTAAGAACTCAGAATAATGCAATAATGGTGACTCCAGAGGACCCATGAAAAAGCATGTTACCCACCACCTGACAGACAACTAACAGATGCAATGTTTAGAAAGACTTATTTTTTAACGTGGTCGCTGTGTGGATTCATTTGACTTGATTATTACAAGAATTATTTCTTCTCTTTCTTTCACTAGGTTTTCAATGGGACAAGATTAACAATAGTGATGCCAAAAATAAGAGAAGTCATTAGGACATTTTTTAAATGTAGAGAAGAGAAAGGGAGAAGTTCAGAAGAAAGCAGAGCCAAGCAGTACAGTTCTCAGAGTAGTGGGTAGAGTTTATTATATACTCTTAAAAATGCACGTGCTATTCAACGGTGATGCTGTTTCACTGAGAATCCTCTTTTGTGCTCTGCTGTGTGTATGGAAATACTCGTTTTTTGGTATTTAAATTCGGAATAAAAATTTTTTTTAAAAGATTATGGGTAATATTGAAAAAAAATTTAGTTGAGAATTAAGAATGAAAATCATGTTGTAGATGGCTTAGAAGGTACAAAGTTAAGAAATTGGGGGGTAATATTTAAATATAACTTCTTTTAAGGAGTTTGGTTGAGAAAGGGATGAGAAATATAGGATGATTATAGGTATCAGGAATGTTAGGCTCTAATGATTTTTTTAAAGGATGGGTGATACAGCAGAGAAGGAACCAGCAGATAGGGAAGGATACAAGACTGAAGAGTGGTGGAGGAGAATAACAGTAGAGACAATATTCTGGAGAAGATGGGACAGAGTTTCAAGGGTTCATATAGAGTGAGTGGCCTTGGCAAGAAGGGTCACTTCATCACAAACTAGAGTAAAGAAGGACCTAGTAGGAGATGATATAACGGGAATATGTAATGAGGAGAGAAGAGGGAGCTCATGGGTGAACAGGCTTCATATTGTTGGCAAAGTATGGGGCAAAATATGAAGTTCCCAGCTGAAAAGGTTACATGGGAAGCTTGAGGAGAGAAGAGAAAGTTCAAAATAAAACTATTTTGTGGTGTGCAGCAGAGAATCAAATAGGGAATAAAAAAAATTGCTTTGCTGCTTTCAGGGCCCACTTCAGATGTACTAACATAAATTTGTAGCGGATCAAGTTAGCATGGTTCTAGTTCAAGAGCCTATGAGTTAGCAGGATACGAGCAGAAGGAGATCTAGTAGATAGTGGAAATAATCCAGGGTTGAGATTTCAAAATATATGAATGACAAGGGACAAGGGAGGGAGGAAATCAGTATTTATTAAGCACCTTCTATGTATTGGGTACTATGCTAGGTGCTTTACAAACATAAGCAAGCGTGGAGAGTGTAGAATTAAACTAGTTCATTAAAGGGTTGAGATTTGGAAGGAAAGACAGTGTAGCCAAAGTAGGGATGACAGTCTAGGAAAGCAGTAAGGGATAGAGGCACTAAAAGTCCAAAGAAAATTTAAAATAGGTTTTGGAAGAATAAGGTATAGGAAGTGATGGAGTTTCAGATTATGTTCAGCTATAGAACTTCACCACTTGTGAATGACAGCAAGATCAAAATGGAGGAAGAGGTCATGAGTTTAGTGAATGAAGAAACAAGGGAGTTAGGCTTTTTTAGTCAACAACCTATTTGCTGAAGTTTCATAGAATGGGTGAAGGAATCGGGTGGAGGAAGTCTGTAAGCCAGGCAACTAAACTCATTGGGAAGGGAACAAGAATGTTCTGGAGACCAGTAAATAACAGTAACCAGGATCTGGGCTGGGTGATAAGATTTAACTTTAGGGGATCTCAAAGGAGAGGATGCTGAATGATGCTGGTGGTGCAAGACAGTATGGTAATGGGGGAAAAGGAATATTCTGATTATCCTTCAGGGATAATTGATTCGGGTGGAATGAAAAAAGATGTAACTAACCCAAACTACAATAAAGAGAGAAAGTCCTTAGATAACACAGGAAAATGCCTTCAAATAGCAATAGGACAAGGTCCTCAAACTTTTTTATACTATGATCTCCCAGAGATATCACCAAAAAAGAAAACACAAAAACCTAAAAACTCTGTAACTTTATTCCTGGACACTCATAAAATAGTCTTTTAAAAAAGCCCTTATCCTCTAGTTAAAAAATATTATTCTTACTTACCTATGCAACATTTGTGACAGCCTTTTGTATCGGGAATCTTTGTTGTTAAGGCAAACTTCCTGAAATTATAGAAAAGTCTTAAAATACTTCACTGTATTCTATGACAACAGATATTATATTATATACTACTTCTCAAAATTAAGATGAGGAATTTTCACTATCAACACAAACTGGATTATTTTCTTTTAGCTGTTATTAGAGAATATACTTTTTGTTGATTTGGTTTTTAAAATGCTTTATTTATATCTTTTATCTTTACATTGGTCATTTCTGGAACTACCTTCTACTTTCACACCAGGTTAAATCCTCCTTTGTAATAAAGAAAACAATTAAGCATAAATACACGATATTGTGACTCAATCTAACAATGTATCCAATATTGTGCCTTAGTAATCGTTTATATCTCTGTAAAATAATATTCCAATCCATTCATATGTCTTAGAGTTTTTTTCAACCATTCCCCCAAAGTTTGTTGTTGTTGTTCAGTTGTTTCAGACTCTTCAAGACCCCATTTAGGGTTTTCTTGGTAAAGACACTGGAGTGGTTTGCCATCTCCTTCTCCAGCTCATTTTGCAGATGACAAACTGAGGCAAACACAGTTAAATGACTTGCCTAGGGTCACACAGAAATTAAGTGTCTGAGGCCAGATTTGAACTCAGGAAGATGAGTCTTTCTGACTTCAGGACTGGGGCTCTATCCAATGAGCCACCTACCTGCCACTAGTAGTCATTCCTTGTGATTTGCTACCACAGAGGGTATGAATACATGATATATTAGCCTCTGTTTTTATCTTTGACTTCTCTGAGGTATATGCCCAGTAGTATAACTGCTTGGTCAAAGTCATTTTTCTTATGTACTATATTCCAAATTTATAACCCAAATGGCTGAACCAATTCACAGCTCCAATAGAATATGAATGTGTATGTCTTTCTATGACCCCTTTAACACTGATTATTCCATCATGGTTTGGCCCATCTTTGCCAATTTTCCTGGTGTGAGGTGAAACCTTATTTGCTTTCATTTTTTAATTTATCTAGTAGTGATTTTGGAGTATGTTTTCAAATGGTCATTTATGGTTTCAATTCTTTTGAAAACATCCTATCTTTGTCCACTCAGCTACTGGGAAATGGCTCTAGCTCTACACGTTACGTATTTGTGTCAATATCAGACTTTTACGGGTAAAATACACGAAGCAAATTTTTCCTCACTCCACCATTCTTCTTCTAATTCTATCTATGTTGGTTTCATTCCTGCAAAAGTATTTTACTTTTATATAGTCAAAGTTGTCTATTTTATCTTTTATGATTGCTTCTATTCCTTGGCTTAAGAATTCTTCATAAGAAACAAAAAATATTCTTTGTCTACCCATAGTTGTGAAAAGTACCTGATTTCATTCTTTCTCTTCTAATATCTTCATATCTTTTGCATACAGGTCACATATTCATTTTGAGCTTACTTTGGTGTATCATACCAGACATCAGTCTGATTTCTGCAAAATTTCTTTTCTATTTTCCCAGAAATTCTTGTCCAAAAGATAAGTTCAATAATTTATATTTTTGTGTTTATCAAACACTAGAACACCATTCAATTACTTCTGCTTTTTGCCTATCTAGGATGTTCCAATAATCTAAATTGCTTTTTTAACCAGTAGCAAACAGTTTTGAAGATTACTGCTTCACAGTATGAATTAAGGTCTGATATCCCTCTTCTATGCTCCCTTCAGTAATATTTTCCCTTTTAGTCATTATTTCCCTAAAGAGTCTAGAACTTTTAGTCACTGAAATAAATTCTGTTAACTGTTTTGTTTAGTTCTACAAATTAAATGAATTCAGTAATATGTTCTGAAATTCAGTGGCACTGCACTAGATGCATAAATCAATTTAGGTACCACCATCATTTTAAGTATACTGGTCCAGATTTACCAGTCACAGTAAATACGTCCCTGCTTAAGAATGGTTGTAATAATATTTACATACACCTTTATTGTGTGGTGGCAGGCTAACTCTCAGATATATTATGCATTTTGTAGTTATTTTGAATGGAATTCCTCTTGTTGTTTCTTCCTGATTTACAAATGAGTTCATTTTAAAATGATTATTTCTCAAAATAACAAAGTCCACATTTTGTACCTTGGCAATATTCGGTCTGGGAACCTGTGGGTTTGAATATGGGCAGCTAATCCTGGTTTTTTGGCTTGTTCAAACAAGGCTATTAGATTATGGGAATAGAGTTGAAAAGTTTTTCCTACAAAAGAGAAACATGTTATTTTTGTTATAGACATTCATAGCAGATTAATGCAATTTTCAAGTAAAAGGGTAAATATTTACCTTCTAAAAATGAAGAGTCCAGAAATGTTCAAAAAGCCAAAACCAAAAAATAGAAATTTTTAAAAAGTTAAGACTATTTTGAGAAAATTTCAAGTAGTAGCCAAAATTATGTTTTACAATAAGAAATTAAGTATTTCTAGGTAGTACGTAACTGAAGCAGATTTTGCTTTTAAATTTTACTTTAAAGAAAATCAATTATTTAAAGAAACATACACAACAGATATGATCATTTATACCAATTGGGGATGTAGCCAAAAAAAAGTGTAATATAGACTAATAAAAGCACCTTGTAACGAAATTACAACACATATCACTGACAGATTATTTTTAATTAATCTCCATATATAGATTTCACCTTGTCACTCCAAAATTCATATCCTTAGTCTAGTTTTTCAAGACTCAGAAAAAAAAAAACCAGGCACTTTGCAAACCTTCCTGGACTCATATCTATTCCCCTCCACATGAAATACACTCCAAGTAGACTGGCCAACTTCATGTTCCTTGTATATATCAGCACTTTCCTACTCCTGTCCTACTCATCCTTTAGGACCCAGCTCAAATGTCATCTCATCCAAGAAGTCTTCCCTGACCCCCCAACAAGATATTATCTTTCCTTCTATATTCTTGCATAAATGTGCAGGTAGGTATATTTGTATATTGCTTTCTCCCCGCTTCAATCCCCACTAGATTATAAGCTCTATCGTAACAGCAGAGATCATATCTTAATTATATTTTTATCTTTTTTGATGCCTTGCAGTTTCTTGTTCATGGTAGGCAATTAAATGGCTGTTAAAGAAAGAATGAATACTTATTTATTAAGTACCTCTTATATTCAAGACATTGTGCTAGGTAACCAGGATACAAAGGTGAAAAATAAATGAAGTAGCAATGTTCTTAATAAATAAAAATTATTGTTACTAGAACTAGAGAGGAAAGATGTGATGCAGGCTACTTAGGTCCCTTTACTCAGAGGAGGAGACATTGAGAAAGAGAAAGCTGGAATAACTGATGAATATCCATGAGCGCAGGCCCTGACTCCAAAGAAACTCTACAAATTTGGCCTTGTCTGACCTACAAAAGATTGTTCCATTTGTAAGTAGTTTCAGCTCTCGTTGTCTAACGCAGTTAAAAACTGTGAGGTCTACAAGACTGTGAGTTATCCAGTGGTCACACAAACCAGTGGTCTGGATGACACATTGAGGAGCTACACGAACAATTTCACCTTCCTGACAAAGATAGCACAGCCCATGCTGAGCAGTGAAGGAATGTACAAGTCTTCTTGAATACATACTATACGAGTATGTCATTGTGGCTTGTATAGTATTTGTATAGTATTTCAATTTCAATTCATTTGTATAGTAATTCAATAAACCATGTTGATAAATAAGCTTAATATGAGGCTTTCTCTATTTTCCTTAAAGTCCTCAAGTTGAATAGGACAGGATATATCTTATTCACACAACTCTTTTCTCTTTAAATATCTCCCCTCAGGTTAAAAATATTTGCAAAGTATTTTGCACTGTTTAAAATATATGATCAGATGTTCCCAACCCATCTCATTTGGCAAACATTTGGCAAAAACTCTATGCCAGGTAACTAGTATTTTGCTAATTTGACTCTTTAATACTAAATAATTAATATTAAAGTACAGGTAAATTTTTTTATGTTACCAGTTTTTCTGAGGTTATTTTAGCAACATAATAGATTAACGCAATGTTTTTGTATTTAATTTTATCGTAGGGCTGTTGAGACAATGTGGTGTAGAATAAAGGGTAACAGATTAGTCCAAATTCTCCCATCAACTAACTAGCTGAGGAACCTTCAAAAAGTACTTTTTGCCTCTTTTGGGCCTCAGTTTCCTCCACTGTCAAACGGAGATAACAATATTTGCAGGTTTGCTGTAAACCTTAGAAGCGCATTAGAAATAGGATGACCCAACATCATTACTATAGGTGATGGCAAGGAAATAAATACTACAGGCCGAGGGAGGCAATTATCTATGTTAATTTTACGTATTAATTCAGAAGGAAAAAATTCAGTGTTGAAAAATTCACACAGTAACTTCAGTTGAAATTTATTTCCTCTCTGTGAAGAAGAGGTTTCATAAATGAATGAAGAATAAAAGTACATTTGTACAGAGAAAAGTTAAATCTCAGCGAAACATCTAAATTCAAGTATGTTCCCGTATTTTAGAAGTTATTTATACAAAATTCAAATGCTAATTCAATAATTTGTTCTATAATACAGGTTCCTGAAAAATCTCTACCAGGCAATATTTATTAACTCAATTTAAGTTACTATATGTAAGTAAAAATGTACCATTATATTTATTGAAAAATTCATTGTAATTCAAACTTTTCACATCAGTGTAAACTGAAGTTCCCACTGGTTAAGGAGAAATTAATGAGGCTGAATTATATTGGTATTTATACTTGGTACTATAAATAGATGAAAAAGTACAATAAGGCAATATAAACCCTAAAGGCCATGAAGCAATCATCTTATTAGACTTGTTTACTATAGATGGTTGAAAATGGAAAATAGAAAAGGTAACACTGATTTCTGGATGGCATATAAAATCCTCTCATTTTTAGTTAGAGCAAATCTGCATATTACAATGCTATTTTACTAAGTTATTATGCAAAATGGCATTTAGTTTTAAGTAGTATAGACAAAATTAGCTGAATATATACCATGCTAACTTTTTGATATATATATATATATATATATATATTTTAGACTATACTATACATACCTGATAATGACATCAATGTATTATTAATAACATACAGCCAGGTACACTTCCTTGGAAATAACTATAGAAAAGAAATCATTATTTTAATATAATATGAATATACACAGGCATTTTTAATTCTCCCATTCCCATTCTGTATATCTTAAAATATGGCCAGGATAATTTCTTTCCTTCCTGACCTTTTTCTTTTTTTTAAAAAAAAACTTTCAAAGAAAGCATGGCAAGGAAAACTAAGAAAAATCATCTTAAAGGTAAGAATGAAAACAGCAGGGCCACAATGGAAAAGTTCTGCAATGATTTTTTTAAAATAAAAAACAAATGAAATACAGTGAACAGCCAGCACACCTGAATGCTAACATCATAGTTCCAGATGTGCTTCTAGAGGAAGTAGAAATGTCACTAAAGAATACAAAAAGATGGAGAAAAGAGCAGGGTTAGACTAAGAGTACAAAGACAAGACCTGTGCTGGGAGGCAACACAATTTGAGGATGCTGAGAAATTCTCAAAGGTATCTGAATAAGGCATAGGAAAAAAAAAACAAAAAAACTTTATCAATATCAATCAAAGGTAACCAAGAGAACATAAATAACCCCAGACATATATACTCACTCTCCCATATACATAAAATTTTAAAAACTAATCTACCCTCACACTGAAGACATCCTCAATATGGTATCAGAAGGGAATAGACAGTCTTTCACAAGAGATAATATACAGGAGACCACATTTTTACCATTGAATAATTGACAAAGATAAAGCGAATACAACTATTGTGCTTTACTATGTGTTGATCATAAAAGTAAATAAAGAAATCACACAATTCTATATAACAGAGCAAACTGTTGCCTTGAAATTTGTTCTCTTCCAGCAAACATATATCAACATTACTTAAAAAAAAATGAAAGTGGTGGGGAATAAATGGCATTTAGGATTTTTCCCAGCTCTCATTCTATCTCATAAAAACCAAGGCTCAACCAAAGAGCAAAAGACAGGATCATGGTAGGTGACTAAGATACAACAAATAAAGAAACATAAAGAATAAGTGGAGTCAAGGACATCAACAAAGAAATGTATGAAAAAAGATGATGTGTTGGTTACATAACAAGAGAGGACTAACTAAGGGACAGCCCCTGCCCACTGGCATCCTGGCTGTGTAAAGAGAAAGGAAGGAAGGTTCCCAGCATGTTGGATGGATCACCTCGTGGTGACCTAGAAGGGTTCAAAATGCGGCGGGTGATTGTTTCATTGAATTCATACGTAGACCACATTTAGAAGAGAATGAATGTTCAGTTCCAGGCAACACATCTGAGCAAATGCATGAACAACTTCAAACAAATGATGAAATCACAGGCCCAGACCAAAAAGAAATGTGTCCAAGAAAACACTGCCAAGAGGGTGAGGGAACTGGCGATCATATCATATAAAGATTATTAAAAGAACTAGGGATGTCTAGCATGAAGCTGAAAAAATTTAGATGAAAAGAGAAAGCTTTCTTTCATGCATGTGAAGTGCTATTAGGTAAAAAGGGATCTGACTTGCTTGGCTTTTGCCTCTGAGGTCAGAACTAGAAGCAAAGGAAGAAAGTTTAAGAGAGTTGAATTAACTGTGATATGAGGAGAAAAAAAATAAAACAACTTTCTAACAGAGCTACTCATAAGTGAAACAGAAGGCAGTGAATTTTCAATCACTGGAAATTTTCAAGTGGAGGCTGGATGATCACTTGTTGGAAACACCATAGAGAAGATTCTTTTTAAAATATGTTAGACTAGATGATACCAAAAGCCCCTTACAACAAATTCTACTAGTTTATGGACTTTAGAGAATTATATAATTGTTTGTCATTATTACTAATAATTGATAATAATGATACATTAGGCAGGAGAGCCAGCCTTAGTGTCAGGAAGATCTGGGTTCAATACCTGCCTCTGATATATATTCACTGTGAAATTCTAGGCAGGTCACTAGCATTTCAGGAACCTAGACAATTCTTTAACACTTTAAATCGCTGATTTGAATTGTTAAGAGAGAATTTCCTAACTGATAAACTTTTTACACCAATGAAATCACAGGTCTGAATTCAAAAACAAAAAGCCTTTATTTTGTGAGGAATAATAAAATGAGGTGTTTTTGAGAATTATATCAAAAATATTAAGTCTAGGGCTTCAATAAAATACAATCAACTGATTTTTCCAGTTAACAAATTGAATTCTAACTTGAAAATTCTTAATTACCTGTTCCATTGTTGCTTCATGTAGTTCATTTAGATTCAACGTATAAATACCATCTTCAGTTCCAAAAATAATGTACTGATCTAAACAGAAGAGGTGAAAAGTTTTTGTAAATGAATTCCATCTAATTAGTGTTGTGAAACTGCTCCTTACAGAAAATGAAGCACTATTTTAGTTACTTATTATAATCTACTTGTAGATTATACAGCAAAAGATCATCTGAAAAAATGTCAATTTAAAAATTTTATACTCTTCTCAACCCTACTGTAACAACTGTTCTATTTCTCTAAATGCAGCTACAACAAATTGCTCTACCCAACAAGGGAAGCACTTACATAAAGAAACTTTTATCTGTTCTGCCACTAAGAAGTTAAAGAGGTTATTAGACTAAGGCTGAGAGATTTCTTAAAATATGAAATTATTGCCTTATTGCCTCTTAGACAAGATCTAATCTTGCAATTGAGACTTTTGTTTCCTCTCTTTCATTAATCAACCTTGCATGTCATTAAAAAATTAATATTTGTAATATTTTTCTTTTTATATCACTTTCATTTCTAAATACATTCCTCCCCCTTTCCTACTCAGTGAACCTTCGGCAACAAAGAACTTTTAAAAAGAAGTACAGTAAAACTAATCAACACATCCACTGAGTCTAAGAGTTTAGGCACATCCATAGTTCCCCACCTCTATAAAGAAGGGATAAAAATGGATTTGCCCATTTCTTTTCTTTTTCCTTTTTTTTTAAAATTTATTTTTAATATATTTAGTTTTCAGCATTGATTTTCACATGCATTTGAATTACAGATTTTCTCCCCATTTCCACCCCCCCACTCCAAGATGGCGTACACTCTGGTTGCCCTGTTCCCCAGTCTGCCCTCC
>JAQQSZ010018320.1:0-10603 GCA_028646595.1 Phalanger gymnotis | reverse complement strand
TTCCCTCTGCCACTTTGTGGGTTCTGCAGCTCTAGAATTGGTTCAGAGCCATTTTTTTATAGGTTTTTGGAGGGATTTGGTGGGGAGCTCACGCCAGTTACTGCTTTCTGGTCGCCATCTTGGCTCCGCCCCCCTATCTGGTGTCATATTAAATAATTAGAGAAAAGAACTCAGTTAACAAGTTCCAAATTATTTCATTTTGTTTTGTTTTGAGTTTAAATAGGGCATCAGGTTACCTTCTCCTAAGTATCATGTAAATGTTAAATGGTCTTTCTTATTTCAAGAAGAATAAATCTTTATGTTAGCATGCATTTGTATTCTAGAATATCACATGATAGAATAAAACTCAGCTTTAAAATTTCAACAAGCATTGATTTCAAGGGGAAAATACAAGCAAGGGGAAAATATCATTGCAGTATTTCAGAAAGAATAAAGTCAGATTTGGAAAATAATTTTTGTTCTAAAACTACTGTATTCCACTTGAGAGAGAATAATTTTCAGAAGTGAATATCACATATTTTGTTACCTAGAAAATTGCTCCTTCTGTATTCACAGGAAAGTCACAGATTGGAGAAAGAGTTTTAAAAATGCTTTTTGTGAAAATAGGGCAACTGTGATGATTTAAGCCTTTTCTTTTTCACATGTAACTTTTTATATGAATACATAATAGAGAATCTACTTTTACAAAATCTCAGTAAATATTTGCACTAAAAAATGGCAATAGCCTTCAGCTAACATTATCAGAGAAAGGGTCCATCAGAGTCAAAACTCTGTCATTGGCCTCTAAAAATGTTAATTGTTAACAGTAATGATGCAATAAAAATGGTTTCATTTATACATCAGCATTTTGATGGATCCATGATCTCATTCACATGAATGGTCCTAGTAGTATGGACCTAGTACTAGAGACCTTCCTCTTTAAATATTTTATGGACACCATTGCAACACTAGGTCTGGCTATGTTACCTCATTTTCCCTAATGACTTTAAAAATCCCTCTTTGAGATATATTGAAAATTGAGCTTTTATGTATTTAAATTTTTCTCACCTCCAGCATGGATTTCTTCTGTATGTATCTGATTGCCCCAGCCTGATATAATTTTGCTAATATCATTTCTACTTCCTCATATAACCTTGAGGATAAGCTGCTAGAGACCCAATGTGTTGGTTTCACTGTCATCACTGATGAGAATACCAGAAAGAAATGGAATATCTAGTCATCTTTCTTATGTTTGTTGTCCTTTTGGTTTCATATATAAGTGCCCATGAGATGATCTGACCTAGCTGTGTCTTATGCTGATTCCAATAGTCTCATTTTCCCCTTCATTGATTTTTGCTCTTTTCTGAGATAAGACATTGAAATCTTTCACTTTCCTCTTTAATGTTTTACAAATAATCTGATATTGGTAGTCACCACTGCACTTTCTTGCCATCTCTTTCTGGCGCTTATAATCACCATCACTATTACCATGTCTTTCTGGTATTTGTAATCACCATTGTTCTTTATCATCATGTCTCTCTGTTTATGGTCATCAAGGATCAAAATATATGTTGAGTTGGTTTGGAGAACCTTATTGAGTTCCTCTGTTTCTTCATTCTATGCAATAGATATTGGCACATAAACTTCAACTATTTTCATGACATGTGCATTATAAGATCCAAAACCCAAAGATGGCTAAATGTTTTTGTTGTCCTTGGGCACCTAAAAAAATCAACTTTACCAATTCTTTTATTCACCTCTCAGAAGAGAACTTATTAGAAATCCTAATCACCTGTAACTTCCTTAAATCTCTAGTTTCATTCATAGCAAGGATATCAATATGGATCTTGTTTAATTCCTTCAGTAATATATCATGTCATTAGATATTAAACATCAATTTCACACTTAGGGTATCAACAGCAAAATTAAGGTTTATAAATTATCTCAAAATTCTATGATTCCTAACCTCTATTGTGTAAAAAAATGAATATTTCTTGTAGTTAGTAACTAATTATTGGATCAGGACCAAGGATTTTCCCCTTTTCTACTTCCTCATCCAGAAACCAAACAAAGAGTGAAATCTCTCTTAAAGATTTACCCAGGCCAAGATCTAATCAGACAGTAAAAGAAATTCTAAGTTTGGGCTAATGAGTGTATTCTTTCTCATTATGTTTGCTCAGACAAGTTTGGAGAAGTGTTGATTTTCTCTTTTGTTAAAACAGGTGATGTGGAAATCGATGTCTCTTTGACCAAAATTTGGGTGACTCAAGTCATGTACCCTCATTTTAATATAGACCATCTCCCATTGTGTTAACCAATCAGAATTGATTGGTACCCCTCAGAAGCACCTACTTTTCAAAGGGGGATACAATCTGTGAGCCTACAGCCACGAGGGATCTTCGATCTAAGAGGAATGGCCAAATGACCATCCTTTTATTGATAAGCGTGCTGTTCTTATTAACAAAATGATTAAATTACCCAGAAACTATGTCTCTCAAAATTTTTTTAATTGTCAGATCTACCTTCTTTTGTTAGCCTCCAATGTCAATGGCAGAGTAGAAGGAGGCACACAAAATTGAGGGTCATATTAAAAATCTTGTCTATGGGGGATCACAATGGGCATGGGATCTATTACCCAATGGAAAAATGCTGGGGGACAGCCTTTTATATTCAATTAGGCTAGATATTATTAAATTGATATAATCTTATCAATAAGATGACATATTGGGAGTATATAAATCACTGGACTCAAAGTCAAGAAGACCTGAGGTCAGATATTCGCTCAGACATTACTAACTGAGCAAGCCACATCATCTTGGATCTTAGTTTTACAATCTGTAAAATGAGGGATTTGGACTTAATGATTTTGTATTCTTTTCCGACTCTCAATCTGTGTTTCCATGACCATATTAAAGTCTTCTCAACTTGTTAGGCTTTGCCAGGATTTGTAATCCACTGACATAACCTTCAAGAACTCAAAATCACCTCCATGCCAAAATAAGATATTGGAGGATTTTATGGAAGGTCTTTATAACTGATTTTTCTTAAGTTGTTAGATATTTAAATACTTTGTTATATTCTTCAAATCATCCACTTATTCAGTTTTCACTCATCAAATAGTAACTATGTACCTATTATATTCAGAGATTAATTTCTATTGCCATATTTTTAATAATCTATGGCTAAGTTCAGAAGGCTGCTCTTCATTTCGATTCTGATGGTTCGAGGGTTGGGGAAGGCTTATAATGCATGAATTAATTAGTGCATTTGGAGTAAGAGAAATTGGGCTTGAATCTCACTTCTGCTACCTGCTACCTGTGTGACCCTATGCATATGACATCACCTTTCAGAGTTTCATTTACTTCAACTGTAAAACAGAGGTTAGATTAGATGATCTCTAATCTTCCTTCCAGCTCTAAATTTGTGACCCTGTAGGACCAGTACATAAAGCTGGTGTTGTGTGCTAAAGACCTGCAAGGAGTGAATAGGATCATGGGATCTTAAATCTAAAGTTTCAAAAAAATCTTAAAGGACATATAGTCCAATTTATTTATTGTATAGATGACACAAATAAAGCCTATAGTGGACCCTGGCTTCTTCCAAGACTCAGCTCAAATCCCACTTTCTGCAAGAGGCCTTCTCTGGTCTACCTCTGCCAGTGCCTTTCCCTTGAAGATAACCTTCCATTTACTCTGTATGTATCTTCTATGCACAAAGTTGTGTGAACATTGTCTCCCTTACTAGAATGTAAGTTCCAAGAGGTCAAAGGCAATGTTTTTTGTCATTCTTCATATTCCCCAGCTCTTTGCATAGTGCCTGGATCATAGTAATGCTTAATATATGCTTATTTGCTGTTGCCTATACTACACTATAATATGCAGCCTCCATGTTTTGGAAATATATCTTTTTCCATATGCATTGATCTTGACAGTTGATGGATGGAAATTACATAGGCTCATCTTGCAAATTGCTCTTTAGAGCTAGTAAAAGAATATTCAACAAATCTTTCATTATGCTGCCTGAAATAGTAAAAGCTCAAAACCAATGGCAAAAGGTTTGCTGATGCTTCATTAGTTTATCATTTTCCAGTTGTCAGTTTTATTCAAAAGAAGGCAAAGGTTTTCTTTTAGAAAATATATACATTCATCGAGCCCCCTCTACTAAAGATGATTTTTGTAAACTATATATTATAGGATAATTATAGCATACAGGCAGTCTTTACTTTCATGACAGCTATTGATACTTTAATTATATACCATATATCCAATTACTATATTTTATGGAGTAAATTCATGGTTTATCTAAAATCATGGTGAAGTTTGAATGTTATAATATCTGCATTTAAGGAAATTGTCCAACAGTTATCCACGAAAACATGCCCAGTATATATTCATATCCACTAAATACCATGGACTTATTTTTGTAGGATTTTACTTGAAATACATACATATACATATATTATATATTTTATACAAACTAGTGACCTGCCCAGCCAGACAACTCTTTGGGATCACAAAAGAGCTTATTCAACCAAAATAAAAGGTATGTAGAAATAGCAGGGGCTGTAAATTGTGTATAGAGATAATTTATAAAAATAATAATAATATTTTCTATCAAGTTGAGTCTTCTCACCCTACTCCCCAGTCCTGCCCCCCGAACATGAGATAGGAAGAAGGTTGGAGGGACAGTTTTTCTCTCTTCTTCTTCTTCTTCTTCTTCTTCTTCTTCTTCTTCCTTCTCTCTCTCTCTCTCTCTCTCTCTCTCTCTCTCTCTCTCACACACACACACACACACACACACATTGACACATGTATACATACATATTTCCATGTTTATATAAAATAATGCAATGTAAACCTGATAGATTATTGCTTAAGCAATTCCTATTATTTCTTCCTAAACCTCCACTTTCATCTCCAAATATAGCCTTTTACACTCCATCCAACATCATACAATTTGCAAAAATTTGAAGTAGTTTCCAGATAAACATTTTACTTGGGGGTAGACTGGTCCCACAATTAAAATAAATTATGCACAGCAGTATACATACTTCTATCTAAATATTATTGGGAAGATTGATCAACTACAGAAGAATCAGGTACTTATCATTCAAAGGAGTTCCAATTCCCTTAGTACCATTTTGAAAAAGAATGGGAAATTGTATTTATGCCAACTGACCTCCTCAACTGAGCTGTATGGTGAGAGGGAAAAAACACAATTTGTTAATATGACTAATGCTAAGGGGAAAAAAATCTGTGCTTGAGTTAGGTTAAACTTGAATTATGTTTAGGATTATGTAAAACTATGGCTATTAAAACAATAACAATAATTTTAGTGACTATTAATGAAAAATAATTCATCATCTCTTCTGTCAATTCAAATGATTAGACTTGGAATGAAAAAACCAATCTGTCAAAAACAGTAGCTCAAGAAAAAAAACATAGGAAAAATGGTTGCTTTACAGCATTTTTTCAAATTTTATTCAATAGTATTTGAAAAAGATACAAAGTAAATCCTGCCTTAAATTTTATGCCTCAGGGATGAAAACTGTAAGTAATAAGTGTAACTATAATTAAGCAGGAAATAACCATCAGAAAAATTCTATGCATAGCTCTAAAATATTCTTTCTCTATATATCTCTTTGGCCTTCATTTCCCACTCCAGAAATTTACTTGTGCTTTCAGACTTGGTCCTTATCTAACATTTTGCAATACATTTTGTATTTGACAACATTCTAGAATCAAGTCAACAAGCATTGGTCAAGCAACTGCTATGTGACAAGCACTGTGCTAAATTCTGGGAATACAAAGAAAGGCAAAACAAACCTCATAAAAAGGGAAGAAGGAAGAAAAAATCAATAGACTCGTCTCAAGGAGTTCACAATCTAATAAGGGAGATAACATGTAAACAGCTGTGTACAAACAAGACATGTTCAGGGTAAAGTGATGATAAACGGCAGAGAGAAGGCACTGGAATTAAGAGGAATTGGAAAACACTGAATATTACCTAAGATATGAAGAAAGTCAAGAGAGAGATGAGGAGGGAGTGGTCTAGATTTGGGGAACAGCTAGGGAAAAAAATATATGGATTCTTGTGGGCAGAACAGCAAAAAAGCCAATGCTACTTAAATCTTTTTCACCCGCTGTATTGCTGTCATGGAGGCAGCTATTTGAATTTAACTGTAAGTAACTTAATAATACCAATGTTAAACTACAAGGTGACAGACAGCTCCCAGCTCCCCATGGTAGCTTGAATTCTGGCAAACCATTTCATCAAAAACAATTACTTGCCTTTTCTTGGTCCTTCTCGTCCTCTGAATTCTACACATCAAAGAAATTGAAAAGTGTGTTCGTGAGGCTGATGTGGCATTTACACAAAGGGGACTAGTGGGCATTGTGTTACTGTAGCCCATTTGTAAAATAGGTGAGGAGGGCTGTTTGCTGCTGCTGCTGCTGCTTGAAGTTAGATGTGGCTCTGGCCACTGCCATCATAGTGTTAGTTCTGCTATTAATATTTATCTCTGATATCCCCTAGTGGTTTTCAAAAATCATGAGCTATAAAAGTGATGATTAAATATAACTATTTGCTTAAGGATACTAATAGTTTCTCTGGTACTTGGAAAAACAGACGACTAAAAGTCAAATACATAATTCTCCATTTCATGTTGAGCTTAAATTCATTTTTTTCTTTTCTTATATCCTCAGCAGAAATTGATGTCAAGACTTTAAGAAAAATTCATTTATAGGTAATTAATTGAACATCTTTCTAACTCAATAGATGACTATCTGAGTTTCTTTTAATTTCCTTATGATAATAGATAAGATAGATAAAGAAATATTTTATTTGTACTCAGATCATAGGATCATAGTTCTATGGCTGAGAGGGACCAGCTAGTCTAGAGGCCAGCTAGTCCAACCTGCTCATTTTACAGATAAGGAAGGCAATTAGCTGACTTGGAAAAAGGTCATGAGAAGGAAGAATCAGAGGACTATACTTGAAGCCAGGTCTTTTGACTCCAGAGCTGATCCACAACACTTTAATGCAGTCCAGTGAATGATTCTTCAGTACCTACAGAGGACAAAGCAACCAAATGTACTACCAATGTTATGCTAGTTGTTTTTTTTTCTAAATTAGATGTGTGATGTTATTGACAGAAGCAACTACCAGTGAAAAGATTCCTTCTTCCAGTAAAGACTGGCAACTGTTCTGTATCTCGTGGTCTTAGTTACCTGTGTTATTGAATGGTTATACCATTTGTCCTGAGTCACACAGCCAAAATGGCTCAGAGACAGTACTTAAAGTGAGGTATTCATGACTCCAGGGCCAGCTCTCTATTCACTACATCACTGACAGTGCTAACACATATCATCTATAAAAAGATAAAGATTTTATATTAGGAGCACAACATTTTGATCTTGAATTAGTTTGAAGAGAAGAAATAATCTTGTAGAGCATAAAAGTAAAGTATGTATCACAGATAGGACTTAGGACATGGAAACTTTGATAGCACTAAGATACTTTTAAAATTACTTAAGACTTCAGTATTGGCTGATGTCTAGGATCTCCCCAAAAATGGAGACAGAAAGGTATTCGATACCATGTAAATCAGGTGTTGGACAGGCATTTATTTCCTACACACAAAAGCAATGCTAAAAAAAATACACAAAAACTCATAGTACATATTAACAAAAAGACTTAAATAGGATACAAAATTTATCTTATAACTACATTTTTTACTCTCTTGAGAGACTGATACTTAAATCTCATCAGAATATGAAGTAGTTTGCAGGATCTCTGAATAGCCACTGTTATTAGCTCTGCACTAACCAAACTCCCAGTCCATGTCTTCTGGCAAAATAGGTCATGTTTAGGTCCATCCTCTTGTTATGATTGTCTTTTACAAGGGGACTAGAGTAATTGCCAGAGACTCCTCCCCTTGCCACCAGTCAACTCAGATCAAAAATGACCCAAGACCTGCAGACTTCTTCACCTAACAATTTTGCCTCCCTCCACCTTGACATGTATCTATCTCAGGAAAGATAGATTGTCTACTTAAGACCATAAAAGAACCAATACAAAAGAGGCAGCCTAAAACTCAAGCTCAGCATCATCTATAGAGGATATATACTTTATCTGCCTTCCTTTTGTTGAAGCCACATAGTAGCCAGGGTTGGGGCTAGAGTAAGTCATCTCTTTTTCTCATCCTTCATGGAAAATGGCTCAAAATAATCTGCAATTTGTGACTAGAAGATAAAAGCACTAAGGAGAGGGCTACTCTCTTTTAAATACACATTGCATAATCAGCTTTTCCTATTCAGCAGCTAAGTCACCTCAAAGTGCCAAGCCTTTTCAGTATTGATGCACTGCTAGCTGGATAAGACCAGAGTAGTCAGAGAGGTTTTCAACTCCAAGTTACCCAGTCATTGAATCACTAACTTACTAGAATCCCTAAAATTTCTAGGGAAAGTCCTGAAACTTTGGCCGTAGAAGGGCTAAAATAGTCCAGTTCAATCTCCCCTTCATTAGGAAAAAAGATATATTGACCTTCAGCCTTAGAGAGATATTGTGGTAAAGGGGGCAGGGCCATCAGTCTTGATTTTAAACACTTGGGTTCAAATACTATCGCCAACCCTTAGTAAAGGTGAGACCTGTGACAATTGCTGCTTCTCTCTGAGCTTTGGTTTCTTCATCTATAAAATAGGGATGACAGTAATACTTGCCATTGCTGATGCACAAAATCATCAGGAAAATACTTTAGGACAAGTTAAAGTGTTGTGTACATTCGAGACACTAATACTATTCTTTACCTACAAGAGAGTTCAGTATCAACTTCTTGCCTCAGCACTTTGTATAGAAAAGAATCACCTTCTAGATGAAGAAGAATCACTTTCTAGGAGCAAAAAATAGGCCTCCAACCTATTTTACAAATGGGTCAGGCCAGAGTAACACTAACTGCCCATATAGGACTTGTTCTTATCAATAGATCAGACTGACTCTTACTAATAGAATCCATCAACCAGATTTTATCCAAATATATATGCCATATATACTACCTATGGCAGGAAAGAAATATAGTTTAAAATGTTGCATACATTAGTGTCATAGCTGGGCAGAAGAGGGGAAGATCTTGAGCTTTTTTACAAGGACAAATAAAATCACACATTATTGTATACTCCGTGATGGAACCCTGTGAGGTTTCCAAATGCTATGCATGAGTAATCATTTCAAGATATTTGACATTTAATGGCTTAACTAGGATGCAAGGTTTTATTTTATGAAGCTGTCGTGCCACTTTTTAAAATGATATTTGGGGCAACGTCAAACAATTCTATCAGTGATTAAAATGCTGGAGTATTTCATGCAACAAAATGTTCATATCAGAAACGTTTTTAACCAAAATCTAGACTTTAAGTGTTGAAGAAATTTTTTGTGGAAAATCGAATATTTATAATGCTTTCATCTGTAACTTGTCATGCAATTCTATTTAATGGGGGCATTTAAATATTAGGATTATTTTCTAAATCCTTACAGATATTAAGATTGTAGGTAAATAAAATAAATGAATCTGCTAAAGCATTGTTATATGTGGGTTTTTAATGACTGCTCATATATATGGCATTTTAAAAATTCACTTTCATAATTAAAATATTTCATGAAAGACCCAAATTTTTAATAACGTAAATGACATTGTGCAAAATTATATTTAGGTGAACCCTTTTAAATTTATTCATTTTTGGTCTTATTCATTTAGTCTAGTTCATTTAATCTAATTTGAATAAGCATTTAGTTAATTAATGTGTCTTTCTATTGTATCAGCCATTCAATTAACTTCTAGGTGAGGGAGGAAATACTCCAAAAATCATTTTGGTACAAGTAGGAATTCCCTCAGGGTCACTCATACCTTTACTTAGTAACTTCTTTTTTTTGAATTTTTTTTTGAATTTATTTTTAATGTTTAGTTTTCAGCATTGACTTTCACAGGCGTTTGAATTACAAATTTTCTCCACATTTCCACCCCTGCCCCACTCCAAGATGGCGTACATTCTGGTTGCCCTGTTCCCCAGTCTGCCCTCCCCTCCGTCCCCCCATTCCCCTCCCATGCCCCTTTCCCTTCCTTTCTTGTAGGGCAAGATAAATCTCTATGCCCCATTGCCTGTGCATCTTATTTTCTAGTTGCATGAAAAAAAAAACTTTTTTACTTTTGAACATCTATTTTTTTAAAACCTTGAGTTCCAAATCCTCACCCCTCTTCCCTTCCATCCACCCTCCCTAAGAAGTCAAGCACTTCAACATGGGCCACGTGAGTATCATTATGTATAACCCTTCCACAATACTCATGTTGTGAAAGACTAACTATGTTTTGCTTCTTCCTAACCTATCCCCCTTTATTTAATTTTCTCCCTTGACCCTGTCCCTTTTCGAAAGTGTTTGTTTTTGATTATCTTCATCCCCATCTGCCCTCCCTTCCATCATCCCCCCTTTTTTTATCTTCTTCCTCCTTCTTTCCTGTGTGGTAAGATACACAACTGAGTATGTATGGCATTCCCTCTTCAGGTCAGATCTGATGAGGGCAAGATTCACTCATTCCCCCTCACCTGCCTTCTCTTCTCTTCCTACAGAACTG
>JAQQSZ010018319.1:0-10603 GCA_028646595.1 Phalanger gymnotis | reverse complement strand
CCCCTCTTTTTTATCTTCTTCCTCCTTCTTTCCTGTGTGGTAAGATACACAACTGAGTATGTATGGCATTCCCTCTTCAGGTCACATCTGATGAGGGCAAGATTCACTCATTCCCCCTCGCCTGCCTTCTCTTCTCTTGTACCTCTTTTATATAAAATAGTTACTCTTTTTAGGTGTTTCTAAATGGTTTTACTTCTAAAATTCATATCATAATCAGATTTACCTCAGTCTTTCTTATGATCTTGCCAACTATTAGTAAAAATCTTAGACATTGATTATTGCTATTTTAAAATAGGTTGGGGATTGGAAAGTGTATTGCCTTTTCATCACTATTTCTTTTCATTATTTCATTTGGCATTTGAGATCTTTTGGTTTTCTAAATGATTTTTGTTACTATTTGTTTATCAAGTTCTATAAAGTATTGTCTTGGTGACTTGATTGCTATACCATAAAATGTTTTATTTAGATTTGGTAATATTGGTAATATTGTCCCTTTTATTTTATTGGAATGTCCTAGCCATGATAGCCGAATATTCATCTTGCTATTTTAGTTTTTCTTTATTTCTTTAAGGAGCCCATTGTAAGTGAATCTATGCAAAATATGTGTTTGCTCTGATAGATAAGTCTCTAAATATTTTATGCATTTTTAAGTTATTTGCAATGGCATTTCCTTTTCTGTTTCAGACTTTTTGGATATTTTTATTATTATGCACAAGTACAATTCATTTTTGAGAGTTAATTTTATAACCTTCAAATTTTCTGTCTTGAATCGTATCTTTGTTGTTTTCCTAAGATTTTTCAAGTACCTCACCATATAATGAGCACATAGGGAAAATTTTATCTTCTCTTCACCTTTCTTTATGCCTTTGATTTCTTTCTCTCATCTGATTGCTGTTTCTAACATTTCTAGAACTCTATCAAATGATAGAGGGAAAACTTGGTCTCTTTATTTTAAAAATTAATTTCTTGAGAAAGTTTCTAGTGTATCCTCATAGCATGTGATACCTGTTTTTGCTTTTTTTTTCCTTTTTTATTTTAATTTTTTTTATTTTTAGATTGCAACAAACAGTTCTACATAATTTTGGGTTCCAGATTTTCTTCCCTCCCCACCCCCCTCCCTCCCCAAGAAGGCATGAAGTCCCATATAACTTCCAGGTATAACTAGGCATTAAATTAATGTATACATTTTCTCATGACTCATGACAAAGAAGAAACAGAACCAAAAAAAAAAACCACACAACCCAACAACAACCAACAGGTATCTAAGAGTTGTTTTGATTTGCATTTCTCTAATCAGTAGTGATTCTGAGCATTTTTTCATATGCCTATAGATATCTTTGATTTCTTCCTCTGAAAACTGCTGTTTCTAACATTTCTGGAACTCTATCAAAAGAAACAGGGAAAACTTGGCATCCTTATTTTAAAAATGAATTTCTTGAGAAAGTTTCTAGTGTATCGCCATAGTATGTGATACTTGTTTTTGCTTTTAAACAGATGTTTTTATAGTATTTAAAAACATCTTGCTGTGCCTATACGTTGTAAGATTTTTAGCAGAAAATGGTGCTAAATTTTGTCAAAGGCTTTTTCTTTGTTTATTAAGATAATTATTTGGTTTGGGGTGTTTTGGTTTTAATGATAATTACATTGATGATTTTCCTAATACTGGACAATCTTTGCATCCTTAGTATAAATCCATCTTAGTTATAAGAATTAATTTATTGGTTAATTTGCTATATTGTGTATACAGAATATTGTTTAAATTTTTGAGTCCATATTCATTAAGGATGTTGGCCTATGGCTTTTTTTCCCCTGTGTTTTATCTTTCTAAAGTTCCAGATTTTCCTTCTTACTTCTCTTTTTTTTAGAGGGAGGAAGGCGGGGAAATTGGGGTTAAGTGACTTGCCCAAGGTCACACAGCTAGTATGTCAAGTGTCTGAGCCTTGATTTGAACTCAGGTCCTCATGACTCCAGGGCAGGTGCTGTACTCATTGTGCTATCTTTCTTCTTATTTTTCCCTCCCTCACTTAAATCCAATTCAACTGCAAGTCATTACATCATCTACCTGATGTCATGGTCCTATGTGGGAACAAACGACAAACCACTACTGTTATCTGAGCTGCCTCTCCTCTCCCCTTCTATCCTCTCCTCTTGTCTCCTCTTCTCTCCTCTCCAAGGTGCTTGATAACTTAGCCACCTCCTATCTTTCCTATCTTCTTAACCTTTACCCCCTTCCACTTATTCTTTGAACCTGTGACAAGGGCCTCCTTGACGTTCCATGACCAAGATACTGCATCTCATTTTCTCTCTCTATCCAACATACCTGGCATGATTTTCCTTCTTACTTCTCTTTTTTTTAGAGGGAGGAATGCCGGGAAATTGGAGTTAAGTGACTTGCCCAAGGTCACACAGCTAGTATGTCAAGTGTCTGAGTCTTGATTTGAACTCAGGTCCTCATGACTCCAGGGCAGGTGCTGTACTCATTGTGCTACCTTTCTTCTTATTTTTCTCTCCTGAATCCCACAAATTTTAAAGTTGCAGTCAATAACTCATTTTTGACTTGAAGCCTTTCCCAAACTCTCTCAATTCTAGTGCCGTTCTTCTCTAAATTAATTCCTATTCATCATGTATATAGCTTTTTATTTTCATTTGTTTTTTGATTCTCCAATTAGACTGTGTGCTAGTTGAGGCATCGAATTCTTTTTTTGCCCTCTTTTTACTTCCCTAGAGCTGAGCACCGTGTCTGGCACTTAGCAGGCACTTAATAAATGCTTGTCGACTGACTAAATGTGGTTCCCTCTCATTATTAGACCCCTATGCCATTGCTGTTCCTTTCACTGATGTTTCGTACAGACGTATATGTGTTTATGTTTTCCATGCCACAGAGTGCCTCATGTTTGTTTTTGTATCCTCAGCACTTAGAGCAGCCTCTAGAAGTTGGTAGGTGTTTAAGAAAAGTTTTTTGAACAATTACCTGACTTTGAATTAGATAACATGGTCTTTTGGTGACATCTGGTGTCCACAAAGAATATTACATTTCATTAAATCTTTGCATTGCACGCCTGCCGCCTTGTGGCCAGTTTAGATATTACAATTTTAGTCTGCCATCGTGTGTCCAAACCATGGTATTACATTTTCTCCCATTTTAAACATTTTTTTTTTTCTGGATTTTTGTCCTTATGAAAAATCACTTGCTCCTCAGGAAGGTAGAATGGAGACAAGTGAAATCCTGGATTTATGAACTGATGTAGGTAATGGATTCTTTCAGTTAGTATAGAAATTGAGACTAAATCATCACCACTGAAATTACTCTGTTCTCTCTTAATTTTGTCACAAGTGACATGATAAAGGTTAAGGTATAAGAGCTGTGGAGTGAAAATGGAGCAGGATTCACTCTAAAGTGCCTGGGCGTGGGTAGCATTAATTCCACATTCAGAAGAGCAATAACTGGGGGAAAAAAGAAAATAGTTGATCTGAACGTTGAAGGAGATTTATGAAATGAGGATCAAAGTGTGATTAAGAGAATCCTACCAGTTGGAATCAGCTTTTTAAAGCCTTCCAAGAAACAACTGTTAAAATTTCAGGAATTTTTCAAAGTTGTAGTTGTCGTTGTTTGTCATTCCTTGTCAAGTTACTTAATGTTTCTCACCTCAGTTTCCTCATCTGTAAAATGAACTGGAGAAGGTAATGGAAAACCATTCCAGTGCTTTGCTAGGAGAACCTAAATGGGGTCAAGGAGAGTCAGACAGGACATATGACTGAACGAAAATACTACTAGAAGATGAACTTTGTTGAGTCTTGTCCTTATTGTGCCGGTCTACAACGCTGGGAAGAATGTTTGGACTCCCTAGGAAGTTGTTAGAAGATATTACTAAATTCTTCATGTGGCACTATTCAAATTATTGGCTGTAATTTTCGCTTAGGAATTTCATTACTAAAATAAATAAAATTAATTGTAAAAAATCTTTCCAAATAAAACCCATTCTTTTTATCATTGATCTAATTTTTAAAAAATGAAACTAAACTAAAAGTTGTTGCTAAAAACTTGGCACTGAAATAATTAAAACTGGTTCAGTACAAGGACAGAAATGAGTGCTTTATTCCTTAGGAGCTGCTACTACTACGTGTTACCGTTATCCAGTGTTACAGGTGAGTTTTTGCTCGTTTGTTTTCCAATTATATTTTATAAAGAGATTCTTGTTCCTATTGTTGTTCACTTGTTTCAGTCATTTTCAATTCTTAATGACCCCATTTGGGGTTTTCTGGGCAAAGATACTGAAGTGGTTTGTCATTAAATTCTCCAGCTCATCTTACAGATGAGGAAAATGAGAGAAACGAGGTTAAGTGACTCACCCACTTTCACAAACCTGTACATAGCTGAGGCCAAATTTTAACTTAGGTCTTCCTGATTCTAGGCCTGAGATCAATCAACATAAATTTCTTGGAAAGTTCTACTTTAATGATTAATATTCTTGAAAATCGTTCATGAAATCTGATTGCATTGGAGTCACCATCAACTAATATTCAGACAGAACAAAAATTAATCCTCATGTCATACACACTTTGGAAAATTTCAGGATTGTTACTGGAAAGCAGGTATCTCAAGTAGATTAAAGTCAGATAAGTATAAAGATATTTCACTTGATGAAGCCATAACTTTAATGCTCTTCCTAGGAATATGTTTGCAGAAAATATAATTCAACTGATGAACTTACATCTTTTCTTAGAAGGAATGATGAAATCATTTTTAGCTATTTTTATTTATTAGAATTCTCTAGGTGGCTTAATGAAGAACTTACTTCATTATGGATAGATGGCAGAAAATGGAGTGATTTAAGTGAATGGTAAACCATGAAAATGATTTTCTAGATTTTTGTAGATAATAATGTAGAATTAACAATGTTCACTCACTGCAACTGTACAATAGGGTAAAAAAAGCACTATTATGGCATTCTTTTGGCCAAAGCTGAAAGAGTTTTCAGTTTAATGAATAATTTTTGAACTGTGGACAAATAGATTAAAAATATATTACATATCTGATATTCTGACCCTAAAGATATTGGAAAATGAATCAGCCAATTGAATTACAATTTTATTTGTAAAATCACATTTGAATTTCAACTATAGGTTGGCTATTGATGAAAGGGTTCAGAAAAATTTAAGAAAAGCATTTCGGGAGAATTTTTTGGCTGACTGGAATTCACACATAGACAGACAGAGGGGACACAGAGACAGATATAGAGGGACAGACAGACAAAGACAAGGAGGGACACACAGAAAGAGACAGAGAAGGACATATAGACAGAGAGTGGGCCACAGACTGATACTGAGAGGGGACACACAGAAAGAAAGAGACAGAGAGGGATACACAGATAGACAGAGGGGGACTGAGAGGGACACACAGACAGATGGGGACTGAGAGGGACATAGAGACACAAAGAGACTGAGAAGGATACACATAGAGAGGGGGAATGAGAAGAATACATAAACATACACAGAGATCAACATTCAGAGAGGGGACACACAGACAGACAGAGAAGGAAACACAGACAGAGAGGGACACAGAGACAAACTGAGGGATACACATAGACAAAAAGAGGGGGTACACAGACTGACAGAGGCGTACAGGCAGAGAGACAGAGAGGGGGCACACAGATATACAGAGGGAGACAGGAAGACAGACAGGTAGGGGACACATAGAAAGACAGAGAGGGGACTCACAGATAGACAGAGAGGGACAGACAGACAAAGACAGGGAGAGACACGCAGACCGAGAGAGACAGGGAGGAATACAGACAGACAGAGTGGGACAGAGACAGTAACAGAGAGGGGACACACTGACTAACAGAGACTGAGAGGAGATACACAGAGAAATTGAAACAGAGAGTGACAAACAGAGTGACAGAAGGGGACTGAGAGGGACATACAGACAGAAGGACCTCGGGCGGAGGGGGGGCAAATAGACAGAAGGGAACTGAGAAGGAAGCACAGACAGATGGAGACTGAGAGGGACATTCAGCTAGGGGACATACAGACAGATAGTGAGGGAAAGACAGATAAAAACAGGGAGGGACACACAGACAGAGAGACAGAGAGGAACACAAGGAAAAGATAGAGTGAGATACAGGCAGAAGCAGAGAGGGACATACAGATAGAGAGAGGGGGACTGAGAGGGACACATAGACAGACAGCAAATGAGAAGTACGCACAGACAGACAGAGAAGGACACAAAGACAGAGACAGAGAAGGCCAGAGAGACAGAAACAAATGGGGGACACACAGAAAGATTGAGAAGGGACACAGAGAGAGATGGAGAAGGGACAGAGAGACAGACAGACAAGGACATATAGACAGATGGAGGGGACACAGGGAAATACTGAGGTGACACACGGACAGACAGAGGGCACACACAGACACAGAATGTACACACAGACAGAGACAGAGAGGGACACGTGGACAGACACAGGGAACACGGACAAACAGAGAGGGGGTACACAGACAGAGAGGGGAAACAGATAGAGAAAGAAGGGGACAGACAGACAGGGGACACACGGACAGACAGAGACTGGTCACACAGAAAAAGAGGGGAAACACAGACAGGTAGAGATTAAGTGGGGACACAGGAATTGACAGAGAGGTACACAGAGACAGACAGGAATTGATAGAGACACACAGACAGATGGGGATTGAGAGAGACATATAAACAGAAGGGGAATGAGAGGAAGACACAGACCGAAGAGGACTGAGAGGACACACAAACAAACAGTTACTGAGAGGGATCCACAGACCAATGGAGAGGAGACACATAGAAAGACGAAGGGGACATATGGACATGGACAGATGGAGAGGACACACAGACAAATAGAGGGCACACACAGACACAGAAAGCACACAGATAGGGACTGAGAGGGACACACAGACAGACAGGGAATGAGACAGACACACAGAGAGCCAGAGGGGGACACAGAGACAGAGAGGTGACACACAGACAGAAAGAGACTGAGAGGGCACACACGGACCGACAGATAGGGGACACACAGACAGAGAGGGACACACACAAAGGCAGAGACAGAAAGGGATAGACAGACGTAGTCGGACACAGAGACTCAGAGGGGATACAGAGACAGACAGAGACTGAAAGGGAACACAGAGACTGAGAGGGGACATAGACAGAGACAGAGAGGAGCACAGAGACAGAGGGGGACTGAGAGGGACACAGAGATACATAGAAGAGGATACACAAACAGAGACAGAGTGGGACACACAGACAGACCGGGACTGAGAGAGACACACATATCGACGGAGCTGAGACACGTGCACAGACAGACAGAGAAGTGCCATACATACAGACAGGGGGTACAAAGGGACAGACATAGGGGAAACAGAGACAAATAGGGTCACACGGATAGACAGAGGAGACGCATGGGCATATAGAGAGGGGACACATAGAGAGACAGGGGAAACAGAGAGGAGACATGCAGACAAACGGAAAAAGAGAGGGACACACACGCACACAGATAGAGAGGGATACATACACATAAAGGGAAACACAGAAAAACAGAGAGGAACACGCAGACAGAGACAGAGAGGGACACACCGAGACAGATGGGAACTGAGAGTGACACACAGACAAAGGGGGACGCAGAGGGACACACAGACAGATGCGGACTGAGGGGCACACGCAGACAGATGGGAACTCAGAGGGACACACAGACAGATGGGGAATCACATGGACACACAGTCAGACAGAGACAGAGAGGGACACATACACAGAGGGGGACTGAAAGGGATACACAGACAGACGGACACAGAGAGGGATACACAGATATACAAAGACTGAGAGGGACAAACAGAGAGGGGACAAAGAGATGGAAACGCAGATAGAGACGGAGAGGGACATACAGAGAAGGGACACAGAGACACATAGAGAGTGGACACACAGACAGACAGAGAGGGAAGGACAGATAGAGACAGGGAGGGACACAGACAGACGGAGACCAAGAGGGATATACAAACAGACGGGGAATGAGAGGGACACACAGACAGACGGGGACTGAGAGGGCACACAAACAGACGATTACTGAGAGGGACACACAGACTGACGGAGAGGAGACACATAGACAGAGGGGACACATGGATAGACAGAGAAGGCACGCAGACAGATAGAGGGCACACACAGACACAGAAAGCACACATAGACAGGGACTGAGAGAAACACACAGACAGGGAATAAGAGGGACACACAGATAGGGACAGAGAGGGACACACAGAGAGACAGAGGGAGACACAGAGACAGAGAGGTGACACACAGACAGAAAGAGACTGAGAGGGGCCAGACAGACTGACAGAGAGAGAACACACAGACAGAGAGAGAAAGGGACACACATAAAGGCAGAGACAGAAAGGTATAGACAGACAGACATAGTCCGACACAGAGACTGAGAGGGCACACAGAGACAGATACTGAGAGGGGACACAGAGACAGACAGAGACTGAGAGGAGACATAGACGGACAGAGACAGAGAGGGGCACACAGATAGAAGGGCACTGAGAGGAACAGAGAGAGGGGGGCACAGACAGAGGAGGACTCACAAACAGAGACGGAGTGGGACACACAGACAGACCGGGACTGAGAGGGACACACATATCGACGGTGCAGAGACACGCGCACAGAGAGACAGGGAAGTGGCACATGGTCAGACAGAGGGGACACAGGGACAGATATAGGGGACACAGAGACAAATAGCATCACACAGATAGACAGAGGACTCGCACGGACAGACAGAGAGGGTACACAAAGACAGACAGAATGGAGAAACACAGACAGACAGGGAGGGGACACACAGACAGAAAAAGAGAGGGACACACACACAAAGACAGAGAAGGGTACATTAACATAAAGGGAAACACAGAAAGATAGAGAGGGACACACAGAGACAGATGGGAACTGAGAGTGACACACAGACACAAAGAGACTCAGAGGGACACATAGCCAGAGGGGGAATGAGGGGCACACACAGAAAGCCGGGGACTGAGAGGGACACACAGAGATGAGGAATCAGAAGGACACACAGATAGACAGAGACAGAGAGGAGACACACAAACTGAGAGAGAACGGGGACACACAGACAGAAGTGGACGGAGAGAGAAACACAAATAGACAGGAAATAAACAGACTGAGGGGTGACACACAGAAAGAAAGAGACTAAGAGGGGATGCATAGACAGAGAGGAACACACAGAGAGGGGCACTCAAATAGAGAAGAACACAGAGACAGACAGATGAACACATAGACAGAAAGGGGACACACAGACAGACAGAGAGGGACACCCAGAGTGACCAAGAGGGACACCTTGACAGACAGAGGGAGAAAGGGACATACAGAAAGGCAGAGAGGGACACAAAGACATAGAGGGACATGCAGACAGAGAGAGACAGAGAGGGACATACAAACAGCAGATAGAGAGACAGAGGTGAAAAAACAGATAGAGAGGGACACAGAGACAAAGGGTAAAACATGGACACACAGAGGAGGACAGATAGACAGAGGGGGACACACAGACAGACATAGAGGGGACACACAGAAAGAGGGGGGGGACACAGACAGAAAGACAAAGAGGGACACACAGAAATAAAGGGAAACTCAGACAGGCGAGAGTGACCCAAAGACAGGCAGAAACAGAGAGGCACACCCAGAGAGAAAGAGGGGGACTGACAGGGACACACAGACAGAGGGGGACTGAGGGGAGCAAACAGACAGACGGGGACTGAGAGGGACACACGGTCACAGACAGAGACATACACAGACGGGCACTGAGAGGGACATACAGACAGATGGAGACTAAGAGGGACACAATGACAGATGGAGACAGAGAAGGACACACAGATATGTAGAGACAGAGAGCGACAAACAGAGAGGGTACAAAGAGATCAAAACACATGCAGAGAGGGACACACAGACAGACCTAGAGGGACACAGACAGACAGAGGAGGATGCACAGACAGCCAGAGAGGGGACACAGAGAAACACAGTGAGAGGACACACAGACAGACAGAGAGGGAACACACAGAGAGACGGAGAGGGGACACACAGAGAGACCGAGGGGTACAAACAGACAGACAGGGAGGGGACACACAGACAGACTGAGGGGGACACACAGAGAGACAAATGGGGACACAGACAGAGAGAGAGGGGACACACAGACAGTGAAGGGACACACGGACAGAGAAGGGACACACACAGATAGACATGGAGGGGAATCACAGATAGACTGAGAGGGACACAAAGACAGACTGAGGTGGATACAGAGACAGATAGAGAGGGGACACACAGTCAGACAGAGAGGGCACACACTGACAGACGTGGAGGGGACAGACAGACAGACATGGAGGGGTCACACAGATAGACATGGAGGGGACACACAGACAGACAGAGGTGGACACACAGGCAGACAGAGAGGGGACACACAGACAGACAGAGAGGGGACACAGATAGACATGGAGGGGACACACAGATAGACATGGAGGGGACACACAGACAGACAGAGGTGGACACACAGGCAGACAGAGAGGGGACACACAGACAGACAGAGAGGGGACACACAGA
>JAQQSZ010018318.1:0-10603 GCA_028646595.1 Phalanger gymnotis | reverse complement strand
TTGAGTATTGTGGAAGGGTTTTGCATAATGATACACATGTGGCCTATGTTGAATTGCTTGCCTTCCTAGGGAGGGTGGGTGGGGAGGGAAGAGGGGAGAGAATTTGGAACTCAAAGTTTTAAAAGCAGATGTTAAAAATAAAATTTTTTGCATTCAACTAGGAAATATGATATACAGGCAATGGGGCATAGAAATCTATCTTGCCCTACAAGAAAGTAAGGGAAAAGGGGATGAAGGGGAGTGGGGTGACAGAGGGAGGGCCAATTGGGGAACAGGCAATCAGAATATATGTCATGGTGGGGGGGAGGAGAAATGGGGAGATAATTTGTAATTCAAACTCTTGTGAAAATCGATGCTGAAAACTAAAGTAAAAATATTAAATAAATAAATAATAATTAAAAAAGAGAGCGTTATGTGTTCAGACCTGTGCTTTTGGAATACCCCTTTAGCAGCTATGTGGAGAATGAATTAGAGAGGAGAAAGAAGTAAGGCATAGGGAATATAGTTAGGAAACTATTGGAAAAATGCAATGACAGGTGATGAAGGCCTAAACTAGGATCATGGCTATGTTGGTGAAGGACAATTGCAAGTGATGTCATGGAAGATGATGCATGAGAAGATGATGAAGATGAGACATGGTGATTGATTGGTTTTGTTAAGTGAAGGAAGGAAAGAATTAAGCAAGAAAGGAAATAAGCAATTATTTCTTGTTATTGTTCACTTGTTCAGTCATGTCCAACTCTTTGTGACCTCATTTGGAGTTTTCTTGGCAGAGATTAAACTAGAGTGGTTTGCCATTTCCTTGTCTAGATCATTTTACAGATGAGGAAGCTGAGACAGACAGGGTTAAGCGACTTGCCCAGGGTCACACAGACAGTAAGTGTCTGAGGCCAGATTTGAACTCAGGAAAATGAATCTTCCTGGTCTGCTGCTCTATCCACTACACCACCTAGCTGCCATAATTATGTGCTAAATGTTTTACAAATACTAACTCATTGGATCCTCACAACAACCCTCGGAGGTAGGTCTGTGGGAGATGGATGTGTGGCATGGTATAAGATCATAAGATATGGTGGGTTAGATGAGTTTGCGCTGAGTAGCTCAGTCCCAGGGTGGAGCTCCAAAGCTGAGTAGGTCAATTCTTCCAGGCATCATCTCTGGAAGTCTGGTCCCTAGGATCCCTATTCCATGTGGGGAGAAAGTAATAGTAGCAGGAAAGATGGGAAATACTTGGAGAGATGGTTCCTATTACTTTATTCAAGACCAAACTCTGATGATTATTAAGACAAAGATCAGCAAGACTGGCCTTATCAATAGGTCAGCACTTAATGGTGTCTTGGCCCTAAATATCTCCTCCACTGTCAGTCATCATGTAGAATGTTCCACTATCAGGAACTCATTCCTTTGGGTCTTGAATGTTTTTCATTCTTTTGGAGTCTTATTAAAAAGCAAATGCTGCTAGAAAAAGAAGCAGCTACCTGAGACAGGAATGAAGCAAACGCCAGAGAGGTGACTGAGAAGAGGGAACCAAGCACAAAGAAAGGAAGAAGGTACTCTCCAGGGAGGGAGGAGGGTACTACGGACATGATTTGCTGACTCCACATCTGAGGCTAAGGTCAAACCTGGTGAGTGGATTGTCTTTAATTGATGAAGGTACATATAGATAGCATGCCAATTAAAAGGAACACAGTACCAAATTGAAGGGCACTTAGAAAACATCAGTATAAGCATTAGCAAAGTATAAAGTGAGAGATGTCCAGGAGGGCCAGCGTGCAAATTATAAACAAATAAGTGACTGTTAAATCAGGTGTGAGTTATGATTATATATTTTCAAGATGCATCAAACATAAGGAACCCCATTTTCAAGGACAAGATTAAATGCTCAACCAGATACCTCTGCATAGGTTGATTTCTATGCGGTAAAACTGCAAATGGGAAAGATATTCTTTTTGCTAATAGTTTGTTCTCCCAAAGACTACAGCCTTGTGTCTAGGTAGGCAGAAAGTAAATACAGGCCTCAGCAAGTCTAAATGAGCAAAGCTGGTAAGCTAAGCTCATATGTGGAAATATTGGGATAAGGTTCCTGCAAATATGTTTGCCTCTGTTCAGGAGGTCTTAAATAAGATAGAGCTACTGTGGAAGATAGCACAAATACACATATGCACACCTACATATATGTATGTATATATATATATATGTATTTGTATGTATCTATATATATGTATATATGCACAAGCACAGTTGTTTGCATATTTATATATAAAAGAAGAGTTGAATGTGTTTATATATATGTGTATATATATATACATATATATATACGTATGTGTTTATATACACATACATTTTGTTTTTACTGTACCTGTAATTTGATTCCCATTGGGAACAACCAGTGAAAAAACTTCCTCCATCAATAAAAATGCACTTTAGCAATTGTTTTGCAATTTATAGTTTTATTAAATCACCTAGTGAACTGAGAGATTAAGGGATTTACCTGAGATCATACAATCAATAAGTGTCAGACAGAGTTAGGATTTGAACCCAGCTCTTACTAATCAATGTCTTCTAGACTCTGAGGCTGTCTCCCTATGTGCTACACTAAGAAACTTCTCCATTTAACGAATGGTATTAAATTAATGCACAAACACTACAGTTGAATTCACAAACCCACGGCTCTATTGTGATACTTTTCCTAGCTTGCTTAAATGTTTAATAGCACCCTTTTTGTTTCTACTGTTTTTACAATCCTAATCTGCTGAAAGTCCAAGCTTCCCACCTCTCAAGGGCTATGGGAAAACGGATTATAGCGATCTACAAAGTGAGGGCTCATATCCTTGAGTATGCAAAGTATATAAAGGGCACCTTTAAGACCAAGGTTAGAGCTGGAGTGAGCAGGCTGATTCTGGCCATGTGCCAGAAATAGGCCTCTGAGATTATAGAATAGAAGGGTCAGAGCTCCAAATTTATACCAATTGCTGCCCACAGATATGGCTACAAACCCTTGGTATAGAGATCTGAAGATTTCTAAGAGGCCCAGGAGCAAAGTTGGAAGCAATTACATTCTGGCTTCCTTTCCTATCCCCTTGGGTTTTGGCTGGCTGTGTTCAGTAAACTTCACTTGGACTCTGTAAGTTACTTGGACTCTGTGAGTTGAGTGTGAATTGGGCATTCAGCTGATCCTTTCACTTTCCTGTTGTGGCTGCAGGTTTAGCACATAACAATTTGAATAACAGAGAATAGGCATGAGAAATTGATCACCTTTCTGCCTCCAGGTGATTATGTGACGGATATACGGCAGAAGACAGCTTGGTATAATTGAAAAGTGATAGATTTGCAGTCAGGGCACCTGGCTTTGTGTGTCTACAGACTAGTCACTTAACATCTCTGAGCCTACCCATGTTAGCTACCTCATACAGTTGTTGAAAGGAAAGAAGCTTGTAATCCTTTAAGTGCTCTATAAATGTGACATTTTTATATAGATATTATTATTGTTATTAGACACTAAGTAAAGTGTGAGAGGCATGGGCTATGGTGGTTAGAAAATCAGCCTAGGATTCGGGAGGACAAGATCAATTAAATGCTTGGCTTCCACCTCATCTCTCTGTCTTGCAACGTGAAGAAAGCAAGCCCTAGGCAATTAGACCTAGTTGGCGATCAGAACAACAATTAATAGGGGAATTGGGGTCTCTGTAGAGCCTTTAGACCTGTGGGAAGTGAGAATGCATGTAAATTCTGGGGAACAGATAGATGAAAAGCACTTACTGTATGCACAAAAGTGTGGTAAGTTCTGGAGATACAAATACAAAAAGGAAAGACAGTTTCTGCCCTCAAGGAGTCTACATGCTAAGAGAGACAACATTAAAAGGGTAGTGGGCATCACACTGTAAAGTGGATATAACCTAACCAAATATCAATATGTAAGTATGCTCAGAAATTGAAAGAAGTAGCATGTTCCTGGTCTGGGGGAGAGCTCTTATGTGAGGCCAGAAGCCAGGGTATCTGAGCTACAAGGGACCCCTTCAGAAACAGCAGTTTGTAACACACTGGGATTTAACAGCAATTCTGACGTGCTCTTCTTATATGCCCCTTAGAGCTGATTCCTTGGGAATGGGAGCAACTGAGAGTATTCCTCTGTTGGAATCTGAGGAGCATTGCAGGCGGAGATGCATGGGGGATGGAGATACCATGCAGAATGGAGGAAGAGGGCTGCCATCACCTTCGGAAGAATGATGGACCAAGTGGTCCCAGCTGGTGCTATCTTTGACATGGTTTCTTGAAGGCCTTCATGGTCACCCCCTGATGAAAATCAGTAAAAGACTGAAATTACATAGACCTCTAAGAAGGATACTAACAAGTGGGTGTCATTATTTCTTGAGATGTCTGGGTGAGACTTACCTGTTTTCTTCGATGTTTAAATAAAACTGTTCATTCTTTGTCCTCTGTAAGTAATCAGCTTATAAGAAGACTTGGTGACAGTATCCTGGGTTATGGATGGTGAAATTCTCAGATTTCCTAAGTAGGTATAAGGACTCAGAAAAATAAAGTCTAACTATCCCTTTTGTTTTGTGTGAAGACATGCTTATGGGTGTAGCCCCATTGTGGCTAACAGAAGCCGTGAGAAGTCAAATGAGAATTAATTGACCAGAGAAGTGACATCTTTAGATCTGTACTTAAGAAAAATCTCTGCGGTAGGTATGTGGAGGAGGGCTCAGAGATACTAGAAAGGAGACAAGGATGATAATTAGTACTCCTTTGTCTTAGTTTAAGCAAGAGGTCATCACCCTGGACCAAGGTGATTGTGTGAGTAAAGAAAAATGGTCAGATCCAAGAATTGTGATAGATGTTGAATTAGCAACTGATTAAACCTCTAGGATAATGAAAATGAGGAACTTAAGATAATGTTGAGGTTAAGAACATTGGAGACTAAAAGAATGGTGATGCCTTTAACAGAAATAAGGATGTTTGGAAGGGGGGTGGGATTGTGGGAAAAGATGAATTCCGTTTCGTACATAATGAGTTTAAGATGTCTTTGGGACATCCAGTTTGAAATATCTAATGGTCAGTGATTGATATAAGACTGATGGTAGGGGACTGTATCTCTATCTATCTATCTATCTATCTATCTATCTATCTATCTATCTATCTATCTATCTATCTGTCTGTCTATTTATCTATCTTGGTCTAGACCAAGGAATCCTTAGCATAGAGATGATTTTAACCCATAAGAGCTGATGAGGTAATCAAGATAGAATAGAGAAAAAAAGACCTAAGACTGAAGCTAGAATATACCAGTAGATAGGGAGAGGGTTGAAGATTACAGAAGGGATGATTGAGTGAGCAATCTGATGGAGAAGATGTGAATGATGGGATCAAAGGCACATGTAAAGAAACATCAGATTGGAGAAAATGAGAATCAATCTATTAATAACTCGTCTTTGGGTACAGTTCTTTAGCCAATTTACATTTATCTAGTTGCATTATTGTCTAGCCACATAGGATTATAGATAAAGAATGGGAGGTAACCTAAGAGATCATGGATACCTATCATTCTTGTCCACGAGGATATTATGGAATACTGTTAAATGCCCAAGTAAAGATTTATCCGCAATCCTTTAATTTATCAGTCCATGAATCCCTTCACAAATACTGAAGCTGCAGCTTAAATACTTTGGCCACATAATGAGAAAACAGGACCCATTGGGAAAAGACCCTGACTCTGGGAAAGACTAAAGAGAAAGGAGGATGGCAGAGGGTGAGATGGACAGATAGTGTCATGGAAGCAAGGAACATGAGCTTAGACGGACTTTGGGAGATAGTGGAAGACAGAAGGCCCTGATCTGCTCTGGTCAGTGGGATCACAAAAAATCTGACACAACTGACTGACTGAACAACAATCTCTTCACAAGCATAAATGTGGCTAGTTTATGATGACTATGATGACTAGTTTGTTTCATTTGACAGGCAAGTCATACTACGTACAAAAGACTGTGCTCAGTGCTGGGAAGACAAAGGTAAAAAGGGAAATAGTTCCTAATTTTGAGGAACTTACATTCTATTGTGGGAGGTGGGGTAGGAAGAATACAATATGCACACAAGCAAGTGTAGAGAGCTGCTCTTAGTGATGGCTATTTAGTAATGCATTCTAGACATTTTTCTTCAATAATCAAAAAAGTTTAGCTCATTAGCCTATAGTGTGAAAAGGCCACATTCTTCTTTATCAACAGCAAGATAGTATTTGTCCAGAGAGGATTCTGGGAAGATGGTGGAGTGGGTCAGAAAATGCCAAGCTCTCCAGATTTTCCCCACAAATAAGATAAAATAGTGCCTCAAGACAAACATAGAGTGGTAAAAATAAACAAGAGTTGGGGCAGAAAAGTGGTCCTCCTGGGACAATTTGGAGAAGATCTGAAGAAAAATCCCCCTATGAAGAATAAACACCTCCAGGCTAGCTCTGCAGAAACAGAAAGTGGTGAACTCTGGGGCTAACTGGGTTAGGAGGTAGCCTGCTCACCAGACACAGAAACTTTCACCTCCTGGACAGTGTGGGGAGCCTGGCATCTGAGCTGGGGAAGATTTGAAGGAACCTCTGCTGATAAGGAATGCCAGACCCAGCTGTGCTGCTGAAATGTGGCTCTGGGCTAGAAGGAACCAGCACAAGCCATGTGAGTGCAGAAGCAGTGGGGTGGGGATGCTGCTGGCAGTGGATATTTACAGGAGGATGGAGTTCTTGGTTTGGTTCCAGGCCAGGGGGGAGAACTGAAGGATCTGAAGCCAGAGGCACCACCCTCCATGCCCCAGAACTTGAAGTAATTACAAAAAATAAGCTGCTATAAATAAAAAAAAAATAAGCAGGCAAAGGAGAAAGAATCCAACCATAGAAAGTTACTATGAGAATAGAGAAGACTGGAGTTCATCTTCAGAGGAGCATACTAAAGCAAAAAAGCCCCTCCTACCCCAAAGAGTAATGTCCCACCTAAAAAGAATTCATAGGAGACCTTAAAAAAACTTTAAAAATCAAATGAGAGAGATCGATGAAAAATTTTAAAAATGAGTAACAATCCAAGAAAACAAGAAGATTATGAAAAGAAAGAAAAGCAATTAGGAAAGGAGATGCAGAATCTTAAGGAAGAAAATGACTCCTTGAAAATTAGAATGGGACCAGGGGAAGCCAGTGAAGTTATAAGAGACCAAGAAATAATAAAATATAAAGAATGAAAAAATGGCAGAGAATGTGAAACATTTAATAAAAAAGCAACCAATCTGAAGAACAGATCAAGAAGAGAAAACATAAGAATAATTGTACTATCTGAAAGCTATCATCATAAAAAGAATCTTAATACAATAGTACAAGAAATAAATAAAGAAAGTTGTCCTCAAGTATTAGAACAAGAATGGAAAATAGAAATAGAAAAAAAATTCACCACTTCAAAGAGATTGTACAAGGAAAACCTACATGAATATCATCGTCAAAGTCTGAAACACCCAGCACAAGGAGAAAATATTATGAACAACAAGAAAAAAAAAACCATTTATATATGCTGATGCCACAATTAGAATCACAAAAGGTGTGGCAGCAGCAACACTAAAAGACTGCAGGTCTTGGAACATTCTATATTGAAGAGCAAAAGAACAGGGATTGTGGCCGAACATATCATACCCAGCAAAGTTAAGCATAGTCCTGAGTGAAAAATTATTAAAATAACCCTGAAATTAGGAGATTTGACATATAAGAACCAAGAAAAATATAAGGTATATATCAAAGACATTACAAGGGACTAAGTAAGGACAGGCTTTACTTTTTATAAGAGGAAATGCAAAACATATGTCTAAGATTTTTATTAGTAATTGAGTAGGACGATAGAAAGATTGGGGCAGACCTGAGGGTGATATGATTCTAAAAAGTAAAACTGTTTAGGAAAAGGTAAGAAGAGTAATTATCTTATATAAATGAGGTGTGAGAGAAAGAACTGACAGAGTAATTAAATGGGGGAGGAGGGCTGGTAGTTCTGGAATCCTACTTTCATGGAGAATGGGTTTAAGAGGGAACAATACATCTATCTATCTATCTATCTATCTATCTATCTATCTATCTATCTATCTATCTATCTATCTATCCAGAATGGTATAAAAGTCTTCTAAATTCAGAAAGAAATAAAAGGCTAAGTAAGGGGAGGAAGGAGAGGATAAAAAAGGGATTTTTAGAGGGGAGGGTGAAGGAATAAGATAAGAGGGGCTATAGGAGGGTGTTTAGATTAATGGGAATGGGAAGATAAAGGAAGAATCTTTGAGTAGGTTAAATAACAGGAAGACAACATAGTGCCTAGGAGTAAAGTAGAAGAGTCAGAAGGGATAAGAAATAAGAGATACACAGAAATATAAAATAAAGATCAAGAATAGAATTTATTAGGGAAAAAAGCAGGGTTAGTAATCATGATTTCAGACAAAGTTAAAGCTAAAATAGATTTAATCAATAGAGAAAAATAAGGAAACTATACTAAATGTCAATCATATTAATCAATATTGTTTTAGACTATTTAAAATAGCTAGAAAAAATAAAATAATGAGAAAGTATATGGTAGGAATATTGGTGTGGTGTAGGAAATGATGTGTTGGTAGACTTAAAAAAATACGGAAAGATTCAGACTTAGGAAGGAAGAGGTTATCTACCCTCAGAGAAACAGAGGACAAATGAGTATAGTATGGCCTTACATAGATTCATATAAATGTGTATGTCTATATATGAGTATGATTATAGATATCTAAGTATATGTATGTATAAATGTGTATATGTATATATCTTGGTGTGTAGGTATGTAGGTGTTTATGTTTGTATGTATCTATATGTATATACATCCATAATACATATCCATGCTTAATTCTAGCCTTCTTGGTGGAAGGAGAAAGAAAGGAGGAAAAAAGAACAAGGTGAAAAATGCACAGCAGAGAAGAAAAGAAAACTTACAAGAAAGGAAAGAAAAGACGGATAGCTCTGAACATAACCGATATTATTTATTATGTAGGCTTTCTTGAAATGGAAATTTATTGTTGAATATTTTGAATCCTCTCATGTTTTGCTGTGCACGTAGCAATGCTTTTTTCTTTTCTTATTTTGTATTTGTTTTAATATTTAAGTTTATAATATATTTCTTTTAATTTTCTTATTGTGTATTTAAGTTTAAAATAAATTAAATTTTTTAAAAAAAGATAGTGTTTGTCCATCTCCAATATGGTGGCACAGAAGTATTAAATACATCTCCAGGATGAAGATGCTGCCAGAACTCCTGGTGGCTGAATCAGTAAAATGTAATTGCGAAATGTTTAACAAAATAAGTAAAAATAATATAACATAGATAATATTAATTTGTGGTTTTCTAAGTAAATAGGAAACAGGCAGACATCCTGTATTTGATGCCACTGCTTGGCACATCTTTTATTGTCCATGATTTTTAAAAAAACTCACTAAGCTTATCTCAGTAACTGTATGTACAATTTCTTTCAGCACCCTGGAAGATGGTTCATCAGAAGTTTCAATTTCGGGGGCGGAGCCAAGATGGCCGCATGAAAACAGCGTCTTACCAGAGCTCTCTCACAACTTCTGTCAGATTCCGATAAAAAAAGTGAATTTGAGCAGATTTGAGAGAGAAGCTGCGAGCAGTCTAAGTGGGGCAAATTTCCCAGCCAGGAGAGTTTGAAAGGCGGAAGGAGGGAATCTGTGAGCTAGGAGAGCACTCGGCATGCAGAGCTGCTCCACAGGGCACCAAAGCAGAAGTGGCCAGCCGGGAAACCCACGTGGGAGATAGGCTGGGAGAAAGCTGGGCACCCAAAACCAGCGGAGATCCCCAGGCCTTCCAACACAGGACGGCGGTCTGTGGAAGCTAGGAGAGGCAGCCAGATACCACTGGCTGTGAGACATCAACTCCCGAGGCTTGCAGCCCAAAGGTATGAAATGCAGCTTCTTGAAGTTCCGGGAGACATAATGGCCAGGTAAACGTCTCTAATCCCTCCCCTCCCCACCCAGAGAATTCCTTGGAAAAAAAATCCCTGGAATGGAGGAGACAGAAGTGGGGCTTCAGTGGTCAAGTAGTGAGAGTACCTGAGTCCAAGAGGGGCAGACCCAGCAGGGGTCAACACCAGGAGCCCAAACATACTCTTGCTCTCCTAGTGGATGTGCTGGACATCAGCTCAAACAACAAAGAGCTGAGACCATTGCTGAAGAGCAACAGTGCTGGAGAGCAACCCCAGGTGAAGATGAGATTTCGGGCAGCCAGACCCTCTCCCCCACACCTCAGGAAACTGAAGGCTATAATTCACAAAGCCAACAACTAGACCCACAGTCTCCAGAATAAGAAAGCTGGGACAGAGAGCCCTGAGCCCCAAAAGCAGAAATTTATTGTAAAGCCAGGAAAAGGCTAACCAACAGGAAGAACACAAAAAAACCCGAGGACCATTGATTCTTTTTATGGAGAGAGGCATGATCAAAATACCAATTTGGAAGAGGATAACAATGACACTGTACCCACATGTGATACCTCAAAAGGTAGTGTGAACTGGTCTTAAGCCCAAAAAGCATTACTGGAAGAGCTAAAGGAGGATTTTAAAAACCAAA
>JAQQSZ010018317.1:0-10604 GCA_028646595.1 Phalanger gymnotis | reverse complement strand
TGGAAATGGGGAGAAAATCTGTAATTCAAACGCATGTGAAAATCAATGCTGAAAACTAAACATATTAAAAATAAATTTAAAAAAAAGAAAAGCATGGAGAGATCTCCATGAATTAATGAAAAGGAAAATGAGCAGAACCAAGAGAACATTGTATACAGTAACAACAGTCTTGTTTTAGCAATAACTTTGAGCAACAAAATCATTCTGACTATTACAAATAGCCAAATTAACCACAAAGATCCTTTGAAGGAAAATGCATATCTATGTGTATATATGTATGTGTGTGTGTGTATATATATATATATTTGTGTTTAATGGCAGCCATCTCAAAGTTTGGAGTTGGGGGTGAAGGAGGAAATAAAGTTGCATGATAACTTTATAGTATATTTGAAAGGAATAGCAAGTTGTACATAAAGGATTTGCAATTTCAGATGCAATCCTCTGTCTTTCTATCCCACTTTGTTATGGAAATATTTGTTTTATTTCTTAAGTTCAGAATAAAATAAATACATTTTAAAAATAAAAATTGACAAGACAAAATTACTCTAAAAGCTACTTCAAGTGTAATCAAATAAAAGGAAAGATTTGTCTTTGATGGTGGCTGGTTACCTTATGACTTCACATGCATTCTAAGTACCATCCAGCTACTGAATGTGTTTACTGTTGGTTATAAATAGGCATCTGGCATTTAGGCACTATGGAACTGAACTATTTCACAGGAGTGTAATAAGGGCTAGAATCAAATTTGTTGAAAGCAATGTGGTACCATGGAAAGTGTGATGGACTTAAGAGTTAGATTTCAAGGTTCAGATGCTGCCTCTAACACTTCTCTGAGGGGTAAAATCCCAGGTCTGCCACTAACGTCTCTGGGTGCACCTATTTCCTCATCTACAGTGAAAGAATAATTGTACTTTTCATAATTACCTCATGAGGTTGTTGTGAGGATCAAATGAAAAAAATGTATGTTAATTACTTTGTAAATCTTAAAGTGTTATAAAATGTCAGCTGTTATTATTGGCAAATTTTAAATTTTAGTTCACAAAGAAAAGAATATCGAATATGAACTTGCCTTACAGGTCCTACCAGTTTCCTGCCAATAGAATAGAAACAACAGTTTGTCGTGTATTAGCAGAGATGGTCTTACACATAGTTCAATTCAATTCACCACATTAAAAAAAAAACCAACTAATTTACTTCCAAGTTTAGAGTAGGGTGCTAGGCACTGCAGAAGATTCAAATTTAAATAAGAAACAGTCCCTGCCTTCATGGAACTCATAGTTTGGTGATTTGTGTATCAGAGTGGAAAGGGACACGTGGAACCATCTAGCCTAGACCTGACCATGGAAGAAACAGAAATCTCCCATAATTTATTCAACAAGTGATCATTCAGGCTTTTTGTTGAAGACCCCCCAGTGCTATGAATCTCCCTCCCTCCTAACTCTTCCCATTCAAATTTTAGATGTCTCTAATTTTGAGAAGATTCCTCATATCCAGTCAAAAACTTCTTAGAAATCTCTGTAAAGCAGTCCTTGTCTGTGGCCAAGAGAAATAAGTCCCTTGCCTCTTTCACATGACATTGCTTCCAGTAATTGAATATAGTTAATAAAGCCCTCTCCCTATATTACAAATCATCTTCTCTAAGTTAAATATCCCGATGTCCTTCTGCCACTTCTTATATGGCAGTTTCAAATTTCCTCAACAAACACCAACTTCATTGCCCTCCTCTGGATGTAACACAAGTTATCAATGTTATCTCTAAAATGTAGCACCCAAAACTCATCTGTTCCTGTCAGATGTGTCCATCCCAGACTCAAGCTCTCCAGTAGATTATGCCTGCAGCACTCCAGTTTGGTGATTCTGCCAAAAATAAAATGAGTATTGTCTGCCAGGACATAATCTGTATGAAGATACTGAAATTCACAGTGATCACTTCCCTTTCCTGTTGTCGAAACAACTTATTTCTGAATAAATTTAAGAATTTTACCTAGGTTTGACTTCTGATCTAGAGATATAAGATTTCTGTTATTTTAGCTATTATTTTTAACTTGGTTTAACATTTGTCCACTTTCAGTCCTATGACATATTGTTTTGAAAATTACTAACAGCAATTCACCAATCTCATGAATTCTTTCAGATCTGGCAACTTAAACTCAGTAAAAGCAGATCCTGAGACATCATTTATTTTAGGTTTCAAACCTTCATCACCATTTCAATTCTCTGTTTCCCACTGTGAAAATCGTTTTTGTTGTTAGATGAATTCAAATCAAAATGGAGGTGACTAGTTTTTTTCTAATATTTATTATCATAAGCCTGAACAATTCAAGCAGTGGTTCCTTGGGCAAGGATCTATTGTTGTCCCATCCATGAGATCGAGAACGAATTGGGTTTAAGACTTGGTCTTTGCCCAAGCATCACTTAATGATTGTTTTTTAGGCCCGCCTGGCTCAGAGCATACGTAAATAGTAACTGTTTCTCTTTTGGCCAGCAACCCTGAGTCTTCTCTTCTCAGTTTGATTTTTTTTATTATTAAAGGGGCCATATCCTGGTGTTGCCTCACTCAAAATGAGATCCTAAAAAAGACCTTAGCTTAAGAGGGCCAAGGTTTCCCACTGCATCCTGGACCATCTCCAATTGTCTTGATCTCTATCTAGGTGCTGGACCCAGATGGCTCTGGAAGAGAAAGTGAGGCTGACTTTGCATAGCCCTCCATCACTCAAATCAAAGTCAATTGCAAGTCATGTCATCATCTCCCTGATGTCATGGTCCTCTTGGAAAGCAAAGGACAAACCACAGTCACATAACAACAACACAATCAATAATTAACCTTATAACTGTTTGTTTTTAATTAAAATTCATTTTTAATTAATCAGCATTTACTTTTCTTCCTCCAGCCTCCCACTACTATCTCTCTTGTGGGAAAAAAAGAAAGAAAAACAAAATAAAACATTATAACAAATGTGCAAAGTAAAGCAATGTCTCATTCTACACAGTTAGTCCATTATCTCTTTATTGGGAGATGGGCAGAATTCTGCATCATTAGGCCTCTGAAATCATGGTTGATCATTGGGCTGATCAGAGTTCTTAAATCTTTCAAAGTCAGTAATTTTTAAAATGGGACAGTTATGGTATAACTTTTTCTCCTGACTCTACTCACTTCACTTTATATTAATTTATACAAGTCTTTCTAGGTTTCTCTAAGATGATCCTTTATTTTGTTTCTTATTTCACCATAGTATTGTAGTATATTTATATATATAACCCCTTGATGAGCACCCCCTTAGTTTCTTATCCTTTGCCTCCACAAAAAAAAACAGCTACAACTACTTTTGCACAAATAGATGTTTTGCCTCTTTCTTTGTTTTTTTTTTTTCAAATAGCTTGCACAGTTTAGTAACTTTAGGGGCAGAGTTCCAAAATATTTTACAGAATGGCTGTTCCTGAATAGCTCCATCAATAGTTCATTATTACGCCTTGTTCCCCCTTTCCCTAGTGGCCCTGGTGTTATCACTTTTTTATCGACTTCACCAATCTTAGAAGTATGAGGTGTAACCTTAGAGTCGTTTTAATTGCTAGTGATTTGGAACATATTTTCATATTGTATTTTTGATAATTTGTATTTTTAGAGTATTCGTATGTGCACACGTTTCTTCCAAGACAATGTAAATTAATTGGAGGCAAGAATTGTTTCATTTTTCTTTTTTGTTTAGTACATTGCCTAAAACGTAGTAGGTAATTAATAAATGCTTTCTGGTTGATTGGCTGGGAGGTGTGTATGCATTGCCTAAAACACAGGAGGTGATGAACAAATGTTTTCTGGTTGATTGGCTAGGAAGTGTGTAGATCTGGGGATCATCAGCTTATGAAGACAATAAAACAGAAAATACAGTGAGAAAAAGTGGACCTAGAGCAGAACATTTGGATACCCAAAGGTGAAAGGGTAATAGAGGATGTCACAGCAGGAGAAGACTAAGGAGTACTCATACAGGTAGGAGAAACAAGAGGAGAGAGGTAGAAAGAGAGAGTGATGTCATAAAAATCCAGAAAGGAGTGCTACAAAGAAGTTGACAGATAAGGGTTGAGAAAAAAATCCACCATATTTGGCAAAGATTTTTGGAAATTTCAGGGAGAAAAAAGCATTTATTATTCATTTGAGTAATGATGTTAGAAGCTAGATGACAAATGTTGAGAATTAATTTAAAGGAGAGTAAGTATAAGGGATGATATATAGGAATTTAACTAAAAGAGGTAAGAGAGAGATGAGATGATAAGAGTTTGAGGGATTGGTAGGGTCTAATGGGAGGGTTTTTTTAACTTTCAGTTTGAGGATAGAGACTTGGGGCCTGCTTTTGGGTAGCATGGAAGAAGCTGATAGGAAAAGAGAATCTTAAGATAATGAACAGAGAGAGAGTGAATGCAGGTGGATGGGGGCAGGGTGGGGACAGGGAGGGTGTGCTACATTGGAGAAGACTGAAGGGGATGGGATAAAGCATACATCTAGAGAAGTAAGCCTTAGTGAGAAGGGCCCATTGGTGACACAAAGACAAATGACGTACTTGGCAATTTTTCCTTGATTACGCTTTTTCCCTTGCTCAGGTGACCTTTCCACTAGCTGTAGGCCCTCAATGAAAAGGACTAACACCATAAATGAGCTGAATTCATGCTGCCTGACATAAACCCCTGAGGGGCTTTTTATTTTCAGTTTATCCTTGGTTATTACATGGATGAATGGTACTATAAATGAAAACCCAAGTGGAAAGCCTGGGTGGAAAGCCCAGGATAAAGTTGTGAATGATTATTTTTTTTCCTCACAGCTTTTTCTTCTACCATTCTCTTTCACTTTTCAAAAAAAAAAAATGAAACGATAATAAAGCCCCACAGCATTACGGTTACCAAAGAAACAGTTATGTCACCAATATATCTTGAGTTTTGTGCAAAGAAATAAAAAAATTATAGATAGTACTTTGAAAAGTAGAAATTTCTGGTTCTGATGAGCTCTAATTATATAAATGAAGGCATTTCTGATAATATTAAGAAAAAACCAACATAAAAGAAAAATTAAAAAGTAAAATATTCTTGTAAATAAGGAATATGTTTATAGACAAGTTCATGATAGCTTTTTTAATATTTTATTATGGTTCACAGAGATAAAAGATAGCATGATATAGTGGGCAGAAATCTGTACCCAGAGTCAGGTTAATGTGAGGTCAAATTACACTCAGACACTGAAAAACTGTGTGACCCTAAATGAGTTGCTTAATCTCTCTGTGCCTGCGTTTGTTTACCTTTCAAATGAAATAATTGGATACCATGGCTTCAAAGGCCTCTTTTAGCTTTAAATCAATGATCTTATGGTTATAAAGGAACATGAAATATGTACGCTGTAATTACCTGTTTAATGGGATTAAAATAATAATATTATTTTTATATATACTTAAATATGTAAGAAAGATTAAAGGAGACACTTTGGCATAATGAATACAGGTCTGACCCTTGGGACAGGGAACTTGGGTTCAAATCCTGCTTTTGATATCCTCTACCTATATAAAATCAGGAATTTCTTAAGCTCTCCTTGCTTTGAACATCCTTCTTAAAGTAATAAATATAGACCAGCTAGCAATAAGTATAAGTGAAGAAATCACAGGACCAGACCACCCCACCCCCAAAGGAAAAAAAAAAGCTCAAATGAAGCATAAAACTTCAGTAAAAGATAAATCTTTGATAACAGACTATGAACTGGTTGACTAATATTGTTTCACTAGCTCATTAAATTCCAGTTAATTATTTTTAACCTTGGGATCTTGAAATTAAAGGTATCAACAAAAAACTGGCACCACAAAGACATTAATAAAGTGGATTGGGAAAATGATATGATTATTTCTGAGAAAAAAGGCAGCATATGATTGGTTTTTAAAAGCATTTAAATAAATACCACTGCTAGGTATATATCCCAATGACATCAAAAAAGGGGGGCAATTATCTATTTGTAGAAAGATATTTATATCAGTTCTTTATGTGCTGGCTAAGAATCGGAAATTGAAAGGATGCCCATCAATTGCAGAATAGCTAAACGAGCTGTGGTATATGCTTGTAATGGAATATTATTGTGCTATAAGAAATGACAAGCAAGACGATTTCAGAAAAACCTGGAAAGACTTACATGAACTGATACATAATGTGGTAAACAGAACCAGGAGAACATTGTACACAGTAAAAGCAATATTGTTCAATGAAGAATTATGAATGACTTAGCTATTCTCAGCAAAACAATGATCCAAGAGGATCACAAAGAACTAATGATGGAGCATTCTATCTGCCTTCAGAGAAAGAACTGATATTGCTTGAATATGGACTGAAGCATGCTATTTTTCATTTTCCTCCCTTCTTTTTTTCTTTTCTTTCTTTCTTTCTCTCTTCTTTTATTCAAGTCTTCTTATTCAAAATGACTATGGAAATGTTTTGTATAATTACACATGCATAACCTATATCTGATTGCTTACCATCTCAGGGAGGGGGGAGCGAGGGAGAGAATTTGGAACTCAAAACTTTAAATAAAAATGTTTTAAAATTGGGAAAAATCCTTCTAAAATAAATAAAATGGTACTGACTGAGAAACAGAGTGGTGGAACAGTGGAACAGGTTAGTTACACTAGACACAGTAGTCAATGACTATTGTAATCTACTGTTTGATAAACCCCAAAGACTCCAACTTCTGGGATAAGAACTCACTATTTGACAAAAGTTGTTGGAAAACTGGAAAATAATATGGCAGAAACTAGCCATAGACCAACTTCTTACATTGCATACCAAGATAAGGCCAAAATGGGAACACAATTTAGACATAAAGGGTGATACCATAAGTAAATTAGGAGAGCAAGGAATAGTTTACATGTCAGATCTATGGAGAATGGAAGAATTTATAATCAAACAAGAGCTAGAGAGCATTATGAAATACAAAAGAGATAATTTTGATTACATTAAATTAAAAAGTTTTTGTACAAACAAAGCCAATGCAACCAAGATTAGAAGGGAGGCAGAAAGCAGGGAAACCATTTTCATAGGAGTGTCTCTGATAAAGGCCTCATTTGTAAAATATAGAGAGAGCTGAATCAAATTTATAAGAATACAAGTCATTCCCCAATTAGTAAATGGTCAAAGGATACCAACAGGTACTTTTCAGAGGAAGAAATTAAAGCCATCTATAGTCATACAAAAATGCTCTAAATCACTACTGATTAGAGAAATGCCTATCAAAAGAACTCTGAGGTACCACATCACACACCTTATCAGTTTGACTAATATGTCAGAAACGGAAAATGATAAATGTTGGAGAAGATGTGGGAAAATTGAAACCCTAATGCATTGTTGGTGGAGTCATGAAATGATCCAACCATTCTGGAGAGCAATTTGGAACTATGCCCAAAGGGCTATAAAACTGCACGTACCCTTTGACCCAACAATACTACTCCTTGGTCTGTATCCCAAAGAGACCATAAAAATGTGAAAAGGATCCACATGTTCAAAAATTTTTATAGAAGCTCTTTTTGTGGTGGCCAAGAATTTGAAACTGAGGGGATGTCCATCAATTGTGAAATGGCTGAACAAGTTGTGGAATATGAATTTAATAGAATAATATTATTTCATAAGAAAAGATGAGCAGACAGATTTCAGAAAAGTCTGGAAAGACTTACATGAATTGATACTGAGTGAAGGGGGCAGAACCAAAGGAACAGTGTACACAGTGACACCAAAATTGTGCAATGACCAACTTTGATAGACTTAGCTCTTATCAGCAATGCAATGATCTACGACAATTCCAAAGAACTTATGATGGAAAATCCACATTCAGAGAAAGAACTGTGGAGTCTGAATGCAAATCAAAGCATATTATTTTCTCTCTTTTTTTCTTTCTTGTAATTTTCCCTTTTGTTCTGATTATTCTTTCATGACATAACTAATGTGGAAATATGTTTAATAAGATTGTACATGTATAGCCTATATCAGATGGCATGCTGTCTTGTAGAGGGGGGAGAAATTTAGAACTCAAAATCTTATAAAAGTGAATGTTGAAAGCTAAAAGTAAATAAATAAACAAATAAATAAATGAGTTTAAATAACAAATGAGTAAGGTTTCATTGTAATCTCTATTCCCACATTGTAATCAGGTAAAAAATGACCTACTTGATTGAATCTATTTGCAGCTTTGGGTCCTTTGTTTTTTTCATTGCAATCATTTGTATTAATGAGGAGCAATAGCCCCCAAAGTGAAAAGCCCTCATTCAGATGATGAGCTTTTGTCTACACACTATGCTTCAATTTTAATTGGAGTGCTAAGGTTGCAATTGTTGGCATTATATAATTTTTAATTAGGCAGCTATCTGCAGTACACTTTACATAAAACAAATGGAAGAAATCTGAGAAAAGTTTTTAAATAGAGGATTTTCTTTTTAAAAAAATATATCAACACTTGGACTAAATCCCTGATCAAATTCTTGCAAGGATCATAATGCAACATAATTGTGCTGGAATACAGTCCAGGAGTGTTATGTTTAGCTAATGAGAGATTATTTTGAGTAAAACTGTAATTTTATTCCTTTCTTTTTCTGCCTGAAGTACTAAGAACATCATATTAATAAGTTTTGGGTTATTTTTTTAAATATTGTTTTCACGAGGCCTCAGGACATTTTTTGAATGGGATAGTGGAAAGAGATCAGGCCTAGGAGTCAGAAAACCAAAATTCTAATTCTAAAACTTCCACTACCATAGTTTGGAACATTAAGCTAACACTTTACTAAGGTTTGCTTCAGTGCCTTTTGACCATGTTCTGCTAAAATTAGATGATTCATCTGGTATTCTCCAACTCTGAAATTCTAAGATTCCTTTTGTCTTTCATAGCAATAAAGTTTTCTAATATTGGAGGGGCTGTGAGAAAATTGGGACACCAATGTACTGTTGGTGGAGTTGTGAACTGATCCAAACATTTTAGAGAGCAATTTGAAACTATACCCAAAGGCAATAAAATTGCACATACCCTTTGACCCACCAGTACCACTACTAAGTCTGTGTGCCAAAGAAGTTTTGAAAAGGGACCTATATGTACAAAAATGTTTATAGCACCTCTCTTTGTGGTGGCAAAGAATTGGAAATTGAGGGGATGCACACCAACTGGGGAATGGCTGAACAAGTTGTGGTATATGATTGTGATGAAGCACTATTGTGTGATAAAAAATAATGAGCAGGGTACTTTCAGAAAAATCTGGAAAGACTTACATGAACTGATGCAAAGTCAAATAGGTAGAACCAGGAGAATATTGTACAGAGTAACAACATCATAAAATGATCAACTGTGAATGACTTAACAATTTTATGCAATAAAAGGAATAAGACAATTTCTGAGGTTTTATGATTTAAATAATGCTATCTACCTCCAGAGAAAGAAGTAAAGGAGTCTGAATGAGCATACTACTTTTTGCTTTATTGGGGAGGGATTTGTGACAGGAGATTAATCTGTTTTCTTTCATAATTTGACTAACATGGAAATGTGTTGCATGACTGTCCATGTATAACCTATGTTAAATTGATTACCTTCTCAAAGAAGGGCAAGGAGATAGAAGGAGAAAATCTGGAACTCAAGATTTTTTTTAAAAAAAAATGAATGTTAAAATTGTTTTTACATGTAATTGGAAAAATATTAACTTTAAAAAATAAAATCAGAAAAAAAGGAAGAAGAAAGAGGAAAATTTAAATAAATATGTACTTGAGTATGTGCATACATTGAGAGAAGCAGCACAGCAGAATGAATAGTTGACCTGGTATAAGAATCCCCTGCCTTCCAGTCTAGCCCCTAATACCAACTAAGTATGACAACTTGGGCGAATCATTTAATGTATCAACGCCCCAGGAAACTCCCATATACCAATAAAATCACAGATTTACAGAAATAATTCAATGTATGCTAAGCTAGACAGCATCCCACAAGGAGGAATAGCTTGTGAAGTAGAAGAATAAAAGAGCAAATCAATAATTAATAGGAAAAAATAACTAACAAATTCATAGCCTCAGAAAGTTATACAAACAGTGCTAGACTTACAAGCTCAGAAATACTTATATTTGAATACCGCCTTTTATAGTAGTTGTAAGTACATGGTCAAGTTAACCTCTCAGGGTCTCAGGTTATTCATTTGTAGAATCACAGGTTCAAATGAAATGTTTGTAGAGTGTATGAATATCAAACTGCTATATAATTGTCAATTCTCATCAATAAATAAACAAATAAGGAATCCTTATATGAAGCAACAATTTTGATGTCAAAAGGTTGAACCTTTGAAGGACAAGGATATTGGAAATATATTTCTGGGAGGAATAAGATAAAAAAAGAGGCACAGGAGTGCCATTGTATTTTTTAAGATATAATACATAAAGAAAACAAGGTTTTTCAGGACAGAAACATTGGGGAGAACATTTGAGTTAATAGGAGAAATAGGCGGAAAAATTTTAAGACAATATGCTATGGACCACCTGGACAAAAGCAGGAATTAGACAAGGGGGTCAGGAAATGTAACATAAGCATCATACTGAGGCATGATATTGTGGCGATGATTTTTTTT
>JAQQSZ010018316.1:0-10604 GCA_028646595.1 Phalanger gymnotis | reverse complement strand
TTAATTAACCTTTGAATTTTTCAACGGGATGTGGCTGCTTATAGACTAAAGAGTTCTATGTTCCACGCTGGGGCGGATGTGCTGCCTCACCAGCACTCCTCCTTCCCCAAAAGCCCCTACCGCAGATGGCTTAAATCTTCAGCAGGCTCTTCACTCCTGCTCTGATCAGCCACTTAATTCCTCCCACCAGGTGGGCCTGGGGCCAGAAGCAGCTGCAGCCTTTGTTCTAAAGCTGCCCCACCTCCGCTGCCCCAGGGGCAGTGGCTGAACCGCAAACTCAGTCACGCAGCTTTTCCCACTAACCTTCTCTGATGTCTTTGCTCTTTGTGGGTTGAGAGGTCTGGTGGATGCCACAACTCAGTACTTTAGGATGCCGGGGCACTCTCCACTCGTCTCCTGGTCTGGTAGGTCCGCATCTGGTCTGTTTGCGCAGCGCGCGCTGGGCTCAGCTCTGCTCCCCTCATCTGGGGGCTGGGAGCTCTGTGTGGGACAGACCTTACCCAGAGACCATCCAGGCTGTCCAGGGCTGGAGCCCTGCTTCCCTCTGCCACTTTGTGGGTTCTGCAGCTGTAGAATTGGTTCAGAGCCATTTTTTTATAGGTTTTTGGAGGGACTTGGTGGGGAGCTCATGCCAGTCACTGCTTCCCAGCCACCATCTTGGCTCCACCCTGATTCTTCTGGATTATTGTTCCTCCAGTCCCTTTAGTTTGAAGCAGCCCACCTCAGTTAGTCGCTAAGTTAACAAGCAGTTATCAAGTATTTACTATACGCCAGGCACTGGAGATAAAAAAGGCATCTTTCATCAAGCATATGATCATAAATCTAGAGATTTTAAAGTACCTTAAAGGCCTTCTACTCCAATCCTTTCATTTTATAGATGAGGTAGCTGAGGCCCAGCAAGTTTAAGTGACTTACTGAAGGTCACAGGATTTGAACCCATGTTCTCTGACTCTTTCCATTGTACTAAGCTGCAGAGGTGGAATTTGAACCCAGACATTCTTATTCTAGAGCCAGGGCCCTTTCCATCACACCTGTAGCCGCCCCCCCCCCCAGGTGAATCATTACATTTTCTTCTAAGGCATCATGCAATGTTTTATTGACCTAAGATTGATAAATAAATTCCTTGTCTTTGGATAGAATCCACTCACCCTTTAAAATAAATATACCTACACACAAAATTAAATATATAAATTTGTAATTAAGCAAAAAGTGATTTAACCTGTCCCTGCCCTTTGGCCCAGAGATCCCACTGAGAGGCATATTCCTAAAATAAATCAAAAGCAGAAGGAGAGTATATATATTCATATATTCTTAGTAGTACTTTTCATAGTAGCAAAGACAACAGAGTCGATGCCCATTGATTGGGGGATGGATAAACAAATTGCAGCATATGAATGTAATGTAATATTGTTGTTCCAAAAGAAATAACAATTATGAGGAATTCAGAGAAGCATGGGGGTACTTATAAGGGAATATTTATTGATGGGGAGTGTGAAGTAAACAGAATCAAGATAACAATCTACCCAAAAGCTATATAAAAGGAAAGAACAATAAAATGAAACTGAACATGGTGTAATTTTAATCATTGAACTTGATTTTAGAAAAGAGATGAGAAAATGCACCTCTCTCTTTTTCTTGGAGAAGCGGGAGCGTATGGATACACTCGTATTGTCCCATACAGTCAATATTCTAACTGGTTTAGCCGAACTGATTTTTTTTTAATCTGTTACAAGGAAAGATTTCTTGGGGGTGAGTAAAGAATAGAACTTTGCACATTCCTGGCATGTATTAGGAACTAAATACATGTTTATTAATTGATTGATAGCTAAATTTGAAACGAATATGATGCCAAAACAAAAGATGGTCACAAAACTTCAAGAAAATTTTATGTTTAATCACATTTATTTCCATATCTGACCTCACTGGTCAGTTAGCCAATCAACGAGCATTTATTAAGTGTTTGCTACTCCCATTCAGTGATTCCTTCTTTGTAATGAAGAAAAAGAGTTGAGCAAAATTGACCAATGTAGCCACCACACCTAATAGCATATGCAATATTCTATAATAAGGAACAGAAGTAGGAGGATTTCTTCATCTGTTCTTCTGGCCAAATTTAGTCTTCACAATTATACAGTGTTCAGTTTTATTTAGTGGTCTTTTCATTTGCATTATTGGAGTACTGTTTGCATACTGTTTTCTTGGTTTCATTTACTTTGCTCTGTATCAGTTCATGCAAGTCTTCCTATGTTTCTCTAAATTCCTCTCATTTACTGTTCCCTATGACAAAATCATAATCAATTACATTCATATACCAAAATGTCTTTATCCATTTCCCAATTAATAGCCACCCACTCTGTTTCCAGTTTATTTATTTTTACAGCTACAAAAAAAGCACTGTTATGAATATTTTATTATTTATGGGACCTTTCTGTTTTTGACCTGCTTTGGATATATGTTTGATAGTGGAATCTCTGAGGCAGAAGGCAGAAGGCAGAAGCAATCACTATTCATTCTTTCAGGCTAATGATAAACCTTAATAATTCAAACCCAACTGCTTGGGAATGTGTGATTTAATGCCCAACACATAATGGAGCACCAAATAAGGCTGTTGGATAACTAGACTGAAACTTAATTTTGTTACCATTTATGAAAAAAAGAATTTGTTGAGCAAATGAACCAATAATGCCATCAAGATCGTAGGAAAAATAGTTTAACTTGATTAAGAACAGTTTTTGAGCCTTTTAGATGCATGCAATTACATACAAATACTTAATGCTTTAATTATAATTCTTAATACTCTGCTCATTAAAGTAGATTCCTGAAGAAATTGTTTTTGGTAAAGCTTTTTTTTAGCCTTGTTGGAATTCTTCTACATTGGTGAAAATAAGAGAACTCCATTCATTTTTAAATATTTCATAATTCAGGTTTTTCATTGGTCTATAGTGCAAAATACATATATAAGAAAATGGACCTTACAAACTATCCAGTTCATTCTCTTCATTTTATAAATAAGGAAACCAAGGCTGTAATGACAAGCAAAGTCCCCTAACTTCAGAAGCAGGAATTCAAGAAAGCTACAGAGAGTGTCAAGGGGGTTGTGCTCTGGCCGTGTGGAACTACAGTAAAAATAGTGAGGCCATACACCCATGCATGTGCACATGCATGCACGCACACACACACACACACACACACATCCACACACACACACAGATAAATTATAAAAAACTAGAAATGCACATGAATTATCTGGTCATTTTATTTGTTCATTTACTAGCTTGCTATGATCTAAGAATGCAATGCAACTTTTGAGCAGGATGGAAGAGGTTTTGGTGGCATTAATAGATATTTGGCATCTAGATTCCCACAAACAATGATTTCCTTACATTTTCCATGGTTTAATACACATCTATAATATCGTGCCTTCTTTGGAGCATTACTGTTTAATAGGGAAATTGAAAACCCAAAATATTTCCACAGGATGATGATTAGGAAGGTATGAAGTATGGCAGTCATGTTGGACGAATACATTTAATGGAAAAGACACGAAAGCTCTCTTGAAAAAATTATAGGAAATTCACATAGGAGAGGAAACAGATCTGTACTGAGCTGCTTTAAAAAAAAGCTAGACCACATTTGAGGAAAGAACAAAAAGGCAAATAGGCTCAACATAAGGAAGAACATTCTAACAAATAAAGCTATTTAAAAATTTTAAAAAAAAGCAATTTAACAAGAAATCCCTGTTCCTGGAGATAGTTATGTAAAGGCCAGATGATAACTATTTGTTAATGAGACTCTATTCTAGGAGGGATTATTTCATCGATGGGAAATTAGATTAGGAAACCTCTAAAGTTCTTCCCAATTCTACGATTTATACAATTATAAGGTGGCCAACGGGCTACAGAATATCATTTCCATTTATCTCTTTAGAATTACATCCTAGGAGATGCCCAAAGGAAAGTAGAACATCATGGACTTCTATCTTTTAGCCCACAAGGGCAAAGGGGATCTTGAGTTCTGCAGACAATTGAATTATCCAGATTTGGTTTTAGTTATATAGATTTGCTGCTAGGTGGCACAGTGGATAGAGTACTGGGCCTGAAGTCAGAAAGACCTGAGTTCAAATGTGGCCTCAGACTGTGTGACCCTAGCAAGTCACTTAATCCTGTTTGCCTCAGTTTCCGCATCTGCAAAATGAACTGGAGAAGGAAGTGGCAAACCCCTCCAGTATCTTTGCCAAGAAAACCTCAAATTGGGTTACAAAGAGTCTGACGTCACTGAAATGAATGAATGGCAACAACATACAGATTGGTCAGTTAGGGCAAATTTGCATTGGTTGTTCCTTTATTCAAAACATTTACGGAGCACCTACTTTTGCAGCAGCATAGTATAATGAATAGAGAACAGATCTCAAGTCAGGAAAACCTGGGTTCAAGTTCTGCCTCTGATGCATAGTGGCCTGTGTGACTTTGGGCAAATCACTTTACTTCTCAATTCTCTAGATAACTCTCTAAAAATGTAGTTGCAGAAGAAGCTCTGATATGCATTGATAGAGAAAGTTGTTCACCTGAGAGTTCTCCATACCAATAAAATAATGAGGCTATTCCCCATGAGCCCCACAAAGATGAATAAGACATAGGAAGGAGTCTGGCCTCTGGAGTTTATCATCTGTGGAACCAGGGAATCAATGCAAATACCCTTCAATGCAGACAATGTGTTCTTGTTGCTGTTCACTTGTTTCAGTCATGTCTGACTCTTCGTGACCCCGTTTTGGGTTTTCTTGGCAAAGATACTGGAGTGGTTTGCCATTTCCTTCTCCAGCTCATTTTGCAGTTGAGGAAACTGAAACAAACAGCATTAAGTGACTTGCCGAGGGTCACACAGCTAGTAAGTGTCTGAGGCTAGATTTGAACTCAGGAAGATGAATCTTCCCGACTCCAAGCCCAGAGCTCTGTGTACTATGGTACCACCTAGCTGCACCATGACATGTTCAGAGAGCCATAATTAGGGGCACACCTATCTTCTACCCCACTTATTGCCAGTTCTAGGTGTAACCACAACTAAAAGATATCCAACACATTGAATTTCTGCTAGTAGCATCAGTTGGTCAGTAAATAAACGTCTATTAAGTGTCTACCATGTGTCAGGCACTATACTAAGTGTGAAAAAGAAAGGCCCTGCCCTAAAAGAGTTTACAATCTAATGGGAGAAGACAACAAAAGGAAGCTGAAAGGGGAGGGGTGAGAAGAAGGCACCTGATGGGGAGGGGGGCAGAGAATGATGAATTCTGGAAAAGTGCAAAGGACTAAAGCTGGGCAGGAAATGAAGGGATGGTTGGCCTGGGCATTTTCTCCTTATAAATGGAGGCTCTGGAGTTCATGGCTCTGCCTTCCAATCAGAAGGGCAGAAGACATGGATGAAGCCTAAGGACCAAGGCTGATTGGATCTTGCCGGATGAAGATGGTTTCCCCAATGCTGAGGTTCCTGAAGAAGTCTTAAGGAGGCAGAAATCACTCACTGTAGCCCTTGAGTGGATCAGACTCTTCAGTTATTTTACTGGTGGTATTTTGTTTTAGTTAACTAAACTCGAATTCTGTTACCTGAATTATTACATCATTATTATTATTATAAAAGCCTCTGTATAACACAAAATTAGTATTAATTTCTACTTCATTATCATTTCTGAGGGGAAAAGATTTTGAATCAGTAGGGCCATCTTACTAAATGATAGAGTAAGTATTATATGATACATGGCCTTAGAAATGCTGCCTTTTCTCTTGATTCTTTAATTTTTCAGATGTCATTAAAGGTTATTTATATCTGTGGTTATCTTGTGGATGCAGAAGCAGAGTCAGGGTTGGGGTGGAGAGGGTTGGGCCTTGAGGAAGATCCTATTGCCCAAATCTCTTGGATTTAGGATTTCAATGGCCCAGACTTAGGGAGAAATTGAAAAAAAAATCTTGCGACTACATAGAAGATTGCCCGTTTCCAGACTTAGTAATTCATAAGAGGGGTTCTCTACCCCAATTCCATGGAACTCTTTTTCTTCCTCAAATCCATTTGGACTAAAAACTTTCAAACTGAGACAGGGTGATGGAGGAAACCAGAATTTAAAGATAGCTAATTGGAGTGGGGGGGGGGCAGGGAGTTTAAGAGAAGAGAATTATTAAGAGAGGATTACATTGTCACCACTTGACACAAAGGGAATAGCTTCTTTTAAATTCTTTAAACAAGTCTTACTTCATACCAGAGCTGCTACTCAAGAAGGCGTTGCCATGGGAAGCAGATTCAGCCAGATCAAATCTTTTCTCTCTTCCTGAGTATTTTTACTTGAATGGAAGTAGCTCTTAGCCTATGTTATTTTTCAGTAGTATCTGACTCTTTGTGACCCTGTTTGGGGTTTTCTTGGTAGAGATACCAAAATGATTTGTCATTTTCTTCTCCAGATCATTTTACAGATGAGGAAACCGAGGCAAGCAGGGTTAAGTGACTTGCCCAGGGTCATATATCTAGGAAGTGTCCGAGGCTGGATTTGAACTCAGGAAGATGAATCTTCCTGATTCCAGGCCCAGTACTCTATCCTTTGTGCCACCTACTCCCTAAGCTGCTCTTAAAATGGTCTATCCTTTAAATTATAGATTAAATTCTATTTTCTAAATTCTAATTTCTAAATTAAAAAAAATCATATTTGAGACAGCTTAATACAGAGGAAATAGTTAAGGGACCTGAGTTCAAATCCCAGTTTTTATATTTACTACTCCTATAACCACGAGCAAGTCACATAATCTCTTTACTGCTTAGTTTCTTCATTTGTAAAATTAGGTTATAAAATATGGCCTCTGAGATCCCTTACATCTTGTCTTGTTCTCTAGGCCCTGGGTTCTTCGTAATCTTGTATCTCAGAAGGTTCCTGAATGAGTGCTTTATGTTAAAAATAATCCGTCTTTGTCTCATTCTGTCTACCAATATCTTCTGAGGCAGAGTTCTTTATAGAAACATGAATAGGAAGATGAAGTGGGAACACCGAGCATATTACCTGCCTTTGGGTCCAATATGCCTCTTACCCATCAAGGGGGAAAACTGAGCTTACGATACTATGCTCGAGTTTGTACGAATCTGTTGAGCGTCTTTTGTTTTTGTTTTCTGTTTTGTTTTTGTGCTCTTCTCTACTATCCAGGGCTGGTGAAGGCAAAATGGGAAGCTGTCTATTTTTGCCTACAGAAAACCTAGATTATTGTCACGGGAGCACAAGGACATTGAGAACCGCAATGTGATAGCAAAAAGAACTTTTACCAAATAGGGACAAGCTCATGCTTACAGAAGAGTGGGGAAACCCAGGCAAAGACCCAGCAAAGTGACTGCCTGTCTGGCATCACTGATATGATCTGAATGCTTAATTGGCTTAATTAGGATGGTCCCTTTTATTTAGAGCACCCCTGGAGATGAATCCAATAATAGCTACCATTTATCCGAGTGTGATAAACTAGCTGTAGGCCCCAGGGCAAGTCACTTAACCACTCTGTGCCTCAGTTTCTTCATCTGTAAAATGGAGGTGATAATAACACCTATCTCACAAGAGTTGTTGTGAGGATCAAGTGAGTTTATATATGGCTAGTAAGTTCCTAAAACAGCATTTAAATGGAGGTCTACCTTACTGGACGTCCAAAACTATCCACTGTGCCACCTAGAGAGTCTGGTAAGACTCCAGGGAATCAGAACAGAAAAGAAGATTTTACTCATTAGCTGGGTTCAAGTCAAAATCACTAATGGTCTAAATGGGAGATGTCAGTACTTGTTCAAATCAGTGGTTACCAACTCAGAGAGCCCCTTTGCTCACGCTGTCTTTCCTCATAAAAAATCTTCCACAGATTCTGTCTCTCACCCCAGTGTGGTATGGTCTGAGGTCCAACTACCCCCAAAGTATCTTCCCCCTAGCATGCTTCAGTGTCTGTAATTACAGCGTCTTTTGAAATAACACATTAACACACTAACATCTCCACTGAAGCCAAATAAATAAGTTTTAGCGCTCTGTTTTCCATTTAGCCTGGACTCCAAGATGTTTCTCAAATTGGACACAGGGTCTCCCACCTCCATAGGCCATCTTCCAGGCTAGAGCACACTCTTTCCTCATCTCTGCTTTTTAGAAGTCTACATCTTTCAAGGCTTAGCTCAGGGGCCCCCTCCTCTTTCAAGCTTTCCATATTCCCGAGCACCACCCCCACCTGCCACCAAGGAAATGTTTGTTTGTTTTTCTTTCTCAATTTTCCCCAGGGCACTTTGTACCTAGATTACTTCCAATCACACTTTACCTCAAATTATACTTATCTGGTCCATTGTAAACTCCTCTAGGGTTGGAACTGTGTCGTTTGAAAATCATTTTAATGTTAACAGTGATTGCTGACATGTATTTTATTTTTAAAATTTATTTAATTTTTAATTTGTGGAATAAAACAAGCATTTCCATAACATAGTACAATAAAAAAGATGATTGGATATGAAACTGCAAATCGACTATGCTGACGTTTTTAGACAACTTTTAAGTTTGTAAAATGCTTAATGTAGATTATCTCATTCAAGCTTCACAACAATACAGGGAGATATTTACTACAGGGATTATTATCCTCATTTGACTGATGAGCACACTGAGGCTCAGAGATGTTAAGTGATAGATAACCTATGGTCACACAGCTAATAAGATACAGGATTTGAAAGCATAATTTCTTTTTTAAAATTTATTTAATTTTTAATTTATGAAATAAAACAAGCATTTCCATAACAAGTACAATAAAAAAGGTGATTGTACATGAAAACTGCAGAACATCTCGGCTGCAGTTTCAGTATGTGATCTGGCATCAGTCACAATGCCCCAGCACCTAGCACTGCCATAGTAAATATTTAATAATGTCAAATTAAATAGAAAGATCTGATTCACTTCCAAAGGAACCTGGTATGTTTTGATGGAGGAAGTTCATGTAGAAAGAGAACATCTCCATGAAGGTTAGCGGGGGACCCTGAGCATCAAGTTGGTATAAGGGCAGAGTTTTCCACCTTTTTCTTGTCCTTTCAACCCTTTTCTTTGCCCATCTCCCCTTCAAAGCACAAAGGGGCAGATGGGTGTGGAGGCTTGTTTAGGGTTTAGCAATATGAGAAAGAAGAGAGAAGGAAAAGAGAGAAACAGAGACAGAGAGAGACGGCAACAGAGATACAGAGAGATAGTTCTAGAGAGAGATAGACACAGAGAGATAGAAAAACAGAGGAATAGATGTAGCCAGGGGGGAGAGAGAGAGAGAGAGTTGGGAAGGGGGTGTCAGGGTAGCAGGGGAGCTGGGGAAGGGTGGAGAGAAGAAGACACAATTCAAATTACTTTTTTTGCACAGCCGCGGTCTTGGTTGTGTTATTTCAGAAACTGCAATAACAAAACGTTCTGCAGGGAAATATCACCAAGGGTTACAGTAGCCACTGTGCAAGTGTGATATAGTCAGCTTTTCCCTCAGCCCTGATCCCCAACCTCATGCTCCGGCACCAGGGACAAACATTAGTTCTTAGATTTGAAAATTCCCCGGCATCTGGCTTTCTGTAATTTCAAGCAAACAGCTTGCTTATCCATGGCTTTTACAATGACTTAAGAGGGAGAAAAATTATTCTAGATGGGGTGGATCATCTTAAGAAAGAAAAAGCCCAATGCATTTCTCAACACTGCTGTCTCTCATCTCTAATGAAACTATTGTAAAGGTGAGCTGAAAGCCTCAAAAGGCTTTAGGCTTTGCCTGGCCATATATACCCACAAAAGGCCAGGAATGCGGTTAGGCAAGTAGGAGAGACAATGACCTTGTCCCCCGAGCTTAGCTTTGTCTTTGTGAGTTCCCCCTACTTCCCCCACCCCAACTCCACATTAGTCTTCATGGGAGAGTAAAAGGGGTTTAGAATGAAGGATCTGAGGAACTCTTACGCCCACAACTTTTTGGTAGTTGTTGGATGAGTTGCCCCTGCATGGATGTTGATTAGGTGTGGTCTTGTCTTCAGAGATTAACATCAAGAGGCACAGGGAATGCTCATCGTAAGTTAGAGTGAGCTCAATGACAGAGACACCCAAGCCCCACACCTTGAATTTTAGTTCAAAGCAAAGATCAAGGCTAAGGGAACTATCTATTTGGGAGGCCGCTACTCTGCATTCTGGAGAAAGAAATGGCAAACCATTTCAGTATCTTTACCACGAAAATCCCAGATGGGGTCAGGAAGAGTTGGATGTGACAGAAGTGACTCAACCACAACTCTGTGTCGTAAGGAGCTTGCTATCTGGGGGCACAGAATCTCATCTTTAGTGAAAGAGCTTCTAGCCCAAACTAGAAAGGAACAGACAGGCTATTCTTAAATAAAAATAACCCTTTTTTTCCTACAGGGGAAGACTTTTGCTAGTCCCAAGGCTGAAGCAAGTGTTGTTGCTTTTAGAAAACACCTATGAAAAAGCCTTGGGACTTTGCATTGAAAGAGCCTGCTCTTCTCATGAGGAAGAGATAAAATTATAACCAAAGACTTAAGCTGGAGTCAGATAGAGAGAGAGAGAGAGAGAGAGAGAGAGAGAGAGAGAGAGAGAGAGAGAGAGAGAG
>JAQQSZ010018315.1:0-10604 GCA_028646595.1 Phalanger gymnotis | reverse complement strand
GGAGGCTTTTGTTGTAGGCTCTTTGACTTTGTTGACTTCTTCTGGTTGTATGTTTTGGTCTTCTTTGTCACCAAAGAAGGATTCCAGAGTCTGAGACTGAATCTGAGTGCGTTTTCACTGCCTGGCCATGTTCCCAGCCAACTCACTTGACCCTTGAGTTTTTCAGCAGAGTTTGACTGCTTGTAGACTAAAGAGTTCTATGTTCCAAGCCTGGGGGGATGCACCAGCTCTGCCACACCAGCACTCCTCCTTCCCCAAGAATCCCCAATCTGGACTGGACTTAGATCTTCAGCAGGCTCTTCACTCCTGCTCTGATCTGCCACTTAATTCCTCCCACTAGGTGGGCCTGGGGCCAGAAGCAACTGCAGCTGTAGTTCTGTAGCTGCTCCACCTCCACTGCCCCTGGGGCTGTGGCTGAACCACAGACTCCCTTTCCCCAGCTGCTTCTCCCACTAACCTACTCTGTTGTCCTTGGTGCGTGTAGGTTGAGAAGTCTGGTAACTGCCGCAGCTCACTGATTCAGGGCGCTAGGGCATGCTCCACCGGGCTCCTGGTCTGGTTGGTCTACGCCGCCCATGCTGGGCTCCGCTCCCCTCAGCTCTGCTCCCCTCTGTTCCCAGCTCTGTGCAGAATAGACCTTACCCAGAGACCATCCAGGCTGTCCTGAGCTAGAGCCCTGCTTCCCTATGCTATTTTGTGGGTTCTGCAGTTCTAGAATTGGTTCAGAGCCATTTTTTATAGGTTTTTGGAGGAACTTGGCAGGGAGCTTAAGCTAGTCCGTGCTTTCCAGCTGCCATCTTGGCTCTGCCCCCCTAATGTGTACTCTTTAGATCTAGCCATTCAATCAGTTTTGAATACACTTAAATATACTGTCATGTAGTCCACATTTTTCCATTATTTCTGCAAAAACATTGCAAGAAAGAATTTGTCAATACTTTGCTAAAATCTAGGTATACTATCTCTGTAATATTCTCCTGATCTACCAGTCCAGTAACTTTGTCAAAAATGAAATGAGCCACCTTCCCCCCTTCCTTCAAACATGCTCAGGTTTCTCCTACTTTAAAAAAGAAACACACACAAAAAAACTTTTGAAAGGACACTTTTACCCCTTCCTATTCATTTCCATCCTTCCAACAACAGATCTCAAGTTAGTCATTTATATTTGCTCCTTCCATTTCTTCAGCATTTGATCCCTTTGTAATGCCCTATAACATAGCTTCTGTCCCTGCCACTCTACAGAAAGCAGTATTGAAGGCCTCTATGACTCTTCCTTAAGGTCAAATCGAAAGTCGGGTTACATTCAACACTATTGACCCATTCCCCTCGAGCTTGTCTTCTCCTTTAGCTTTCATTATGGTTCTCCTTCTATGGTTCTCTCTCTACAACTGCTGGCTCTTCTTTCTCTATCTTTTCTTTAAAAAAGAAAAAGTATGTCCTTCCCCCGCAGTCCCTCACCAAGGTCTTAGCTGAATAAACTGTTCTTCTCATTCTGTGAGTCCTACCTTGAATAAGTCATCTTTCCTCATTGATCCAACTATCATAGCAGTACTAAATACTTCCAAGTCCAAGGTCAACCTCTCCACCTAACTGTAACACCATATTTACAACTACTTCAGGGTGTTTCCACTTTGATATTTCAATAAATCCATGATCTTTTCAGCGTGGGTTGGACTAGATGGCCACTGAGGTCCCTTCCGACTCTCAGATTTTGTGATCCTATGGTATTCCCTCTACTAGTACAAATTTCAACTCATCAGTGCCTTTTCACGTTGTTTCATATCTATCTACATCTTTTCGTCAATCTCCCACAGAGTCTTTTATAAATGCCAGTACAACTCTTTGGCTGTCTTGTCTCTTATCCCTTATTCTTACTACACAACCAGCCCACTGGCTTTTCTTGTCATACCTGTTCTTAAGAGGTAGGGGGTTATAGGGAAAAGAATGTTGAACTTGGCATCAGGCAAGACCTTGGTTCTAATCCCAGATCTAATAGTTACTAAGTTGTGTGATCTCAGGCCAGTCACTTAACTTTTCCAAGCCTTGGTTTCTTCATCTATAATAAGGGGAAAATAATACTTGTAAGATTTCATTCACAAGGTTATTGTTGGGAAAGCACATCCTAAATATTAAAGCACCATGCACATGTGAGGCATTGTTGATGATTTCTATCACATGACTGCTCAAGTAACACAACCGTAGGAATAGGCAGTGACCTAGTTATATCCACCATGCAGTTACCATTACTCTTTGCGTAACATATATTTTAACTCTTTTGATATTGTAGGTCTCTGTAATTCTCATTTATATGGTATCATGAAGTGAATATTAGTGTTAAAAAAGGTAGCATTTGTGGTAATAAGCAAGTTAGATTAATTGAAAATGAAATTCAGTTTCCCAAATGTGATATGCCTATTTCCTTCACTTCCGGGTCTAGTTTATTAACTACCATCATCACATTTCCAAGGACTATGTACTGGTGAACTAACTCAGGAAGAGAGCTATCCTACAAAATCTTTTCATAATCTTTGCAAAAATGTATTTTTCAACCACTTTATATTTCCAATATGGGAGGATTGGTCAATCTTTTCTGAATGACTGCTGATCTCACCAGATTTTAGAATGTTTCAGGGATCACTGGAATTGACACAATATTATCCATTAAAAGGAACATCTGGAGAACCTCACAATTGATAGGCAATTTCTTTTCTATTTGGATTGTGCATGCCACCTTCCACAACACTAACGAATACATACACGAATATGTATAACCATTATATTGTTCTGGACCTCGCCTGATACTGATACACAGCAGATTGTTGAACAAAGTTATTTCTGTTATCACATCTCTCCAAGTCTTCAATGATTTTAATGTATGCATGGGAGACAATTTGATTGAGGGAAGTCTTTACGTATAAATGGAACAGATCTTCTGGTGTTTCCGTATCAATCTATTGGCCTCAGTAGTAACAGTGGAAGTACGATGTTTAGACTCCAACATTACACTTAAAGTTTATGAAGTACTTTCTTCACAAGCCTAGGGGGAGGGGATTTTTGGTTATTCATTCTTCTTTTCCCAAGATCAATGACAGCACAGTCTTGGAGCTAGAGTACAACGTATTCAGCTGTGACTGGTCAGACCAGTACGAGTTCAGAAGGCACTACCACAGATGGGGCACGAGGGGTCCGTTAGAGCATTAGGAGTGAAGGGAGCTCTGGATTTGCACAACTCACATTTCCTTTGTGCTTCTATGACTCTGCTTTGCTTATAGAGCGCAGCGCCTTCTTTGATGCAGGCACACTGTGCAGGCAGTCCTGTAACAGTGTTTTCCGCATCTCACAGTCAATACTAAGGTTCTTCAGAGATCCCTTGAGAGTGTCCTTGTACCACTTCTTCTGACCACCATGTGAGCACTTACCATGTGCAAACCTGAAGGAAGGAAGTCGAATCCCTGTAAAACAACCAACAAATAATGGAATCAGAAATTATTTTGTTTTCTATATTTCTGATCAGTTTAGTACCTAAAGACACAGTCTGCTATAGAAAATAATCTGTGAAAGCGTGCCTTCTCGTATTTTCATCAAGGATAGCCTCTAGATGTGTATAGATCATCCTCAAAAAGACTTTATTAGAGGAGAAAGGAGGCATGCATGTATGAGACAGGTCAGGAGATGCTGATGCCTTCTCAGTCTTTTTGTTCAAAAATATTACCTCTGATCTTTTTCATTCTTTGAGAAGATTCCAGTCTTTTTTTTAAAGACATATTGAAAAGAAGCACCTAAGTGCTTTTTATATTGTGTTCCTGCTAGCATGGGTTTTTCTGCCTCTATACAGTCAGGTACTGTTGCTCTTCTTGACTAGGTCTTCTCAAGTGCTTTTATCACTTCCTCATGGAAAGAAAATGAGTATTGCTTAATGGGAAAGAGCCCTTTTGAGCCTTAGAATCCAAAGACCTGGGTTCATACCCCAGCTTGGTCTCAGAGCTCAGCTCAGGCCCTGGGAGAGTCATTTAATTTCTCTGAGCCTTGACTTCCTCATCTGTAAGTGGGAATTGTAATGCTTGCATTCCCTGCCCGCCACGGGCTTGTGAAGAAAGTACTTTGTAAAACCTTAAAGAGCTATATGTGAGTTATTGAGCATTGTCATGTTAGAGACTAGATGTTGTGTCTCCATTGGTACTGGTGATTGGTGACTGATGCAACAGATTGCTATAGAAACACTAGAAGATCTATTCTATCTCACTTCCACCTTTTGTCCTTCCTGTTGCATCTACCTATACTCTTGAGTTGCCCTACTGTAACTGGCCAGTTCAGTCCTCATTCGGGCAGCTGGGACTACTCACAACTTGTGGTTTGTTCTTCATTCTTAAAGAGGACCATGACGTAAGGGAGGTGATGACATGACTTGCAACTGACTTTGAGTTGAGTGAGGGAAGGCTATGCAAGGTCACCAGCCTCACTCTTACTTCCAGAGCCATCTGGGTCCAGTGGCCTGATATTCATCAGGATGACTGGAGATGACCCAGGATGCACTGGGAGACCCTGGCCCTTTTAAGCTAAGGTCTTTTCAAGTGCTTCCTTTGAGCAAGACAGCAACCATTCAGTGAATGGCCCCTTTAATAGAAAATTTTTAAAAAATCAAACTGAGAAGGGAAGGCCCTCAGGGTTGCTGGCCAAAAGAGAAACAGTTACTAATTACATTCACTCTGAGTCAGGAGGGCCCAAAAAGTAACCATTAAGTGGCACTTGGGCATGGACCTATTGTTGACCAATCCCTGAGATTGACAGCGAATTGGGTTTAACATTTGGTCTTCAAGAAAGAAATATAGGCAGTAAACCTCAAGTTAACTAGGTAGCTTTAGGCCATCAAAAATTTCCCTTCCTCTGGGCAGAACACCCTCAGGTAAGGGGAAAGGAGAGGAGAGGACAGGACAGGACAAGGGGCCATCCCTTCATTCACTTCTTAAAGAAGCCTGTTCACTGAATGGGCACTGCCTTACTCAAAGTGAGCACTTGAAAAAACCTTAGCTTAAAAGGGCCAGGGTCTCCCATTGCATCTTGGGCCATCTTCAGTCATCCTGATGAATATAAAGCCACAGGATGCAGATGACCCTGGAGGAGAAAGTGAGGCTGGTGACCTCGCACAGCCCTCGCTCAAATCCAAGGCAACTGCAAGTCATGTCATCATCTCCCTGATGTCATGGTCCTCTTCAAGAATGAAGGACAAACCACAACCACAACATATACTCTTATTATGATCTGGCTTAGCATACTCTCAAACCAGGCTCTCTAAAGGCTTACTTTCTATTCAGGAATTTTTTGCTGTTTCATAAGGTGATACTGCTTATCATCTTTCATTACCTCCCTTTCTCTACCACCCCTCCCTGTAACATTTTGGGGAAAAAAATAGCTCCTAACCAGCATGACCCTTGACCACCATGTTTCTTATCCTTTCAAATCATACCTTGGACCATAACCTTTTATTTCCAAGGTAGGTTCTGTCCAACTATTCTGTTAATTTCCGTGCATTATCAGCATCTAGGCATGTGAGGAAATTCAACATGTACCTATACTATGTCCACTTAAATCTCTCGCACTGTGCTTACTCCTATCTTTACGCCTTCCTAGTGTTGTTGCCTCAGCCCAGATCAGGGGTGGGGAACCAGTGGCCTCAAGGTTACATGTAGCCCTTTGACTGAATCCAAACTTCACACAACAAATCCCCTTAATAAAAGGATTTGTTCTATAAGACTTGGACTCAGCCAAAAGGCCTCACCCAAGGACCTAGAAGGCCACATGTGGCCTCGAGGCCAGAGATTCCCCAGCCCTGGCCCAGAATGTCTTCTTCCCTCAGTTTTTCTTATATGTGTCATACCTATCTTTCCATGACCACCTGATTATTTTTATTGAAATGAAATGCTTGCAACTTCAACTTCAGGACTCAATGTTACAGCCTAGGAATAGGAAGATTTGTTATGCCCTTATGGGGCTGACAATAGTATAATGAAATGATACTTCCCTTACTATTGGAATAAATTTGATGTTACTACTGTGTTGTTATTTACAATGGATCATAACACTGTAGGGGCAGCTACGTAGTGTAGTGGATAGGGTGCCAGGCCTGGAATCAGGAAGACTCATCATCTTGAGTTCAAATCTGGCCTCAGACACTTACTAGCTGTATGACCCTGGGCAAGTCACTTAACCCTGTTTGCCTCACTTCCTCATCTGTAAAATGAGCTGAAGAAGGCAATTATGAACCACTCCAGTATCTTTGCCAAGAAAACCCCAATGGGGTCACGAAGAGCTGGAGATGACTAAAAATGACTAAACGACAACATGGCACTGTAAGGGGCTTCATTCAGGTGGACATTCTCTAGCAACAGCAGACAGCTTATATTTGTGAAGAGGGAAGTTGGGAGAGTTAGCAACTGGGCTGGGACAGGTGTCAAACATTTAATTTTATCCAGGTACTATCCTCCTTTCCCAGCCTTGGGATAGGTGGAGAGCAGAAAGCTTAATGGAACTGGAACTTGACGTAAAGAGGAAAAAAAAAGAAACAAAAGAAAAAAGTTGATCTGGGAGCTCTGGTTTGGGGAGCTTTTAACCAGGCCTTCTCCATAGAATGCAGAGCATTTAGCCACATGGCAGGCAGGGCTGGGCCTAAACACTGGTTAGGTAGGAAGAGGGTGCTTCTGGAAAGCTATTCCATTCTCTATGGCTAGATTAAGAATATCATAGAATGGCATCTTTATTCTGCAATTCATTTATTCTGAACTCTTGCAAAATTGTTCATTTATTAACTAGTCCTGGGAGGATGATAGTATCTATCTGCACGTTCTCACAAACCTTCCTCCACCCTCCATGCATGTGTGCTTATCAGAAGAAAAACTCATAAGTTGCTGTATTCAAAACGAACCCAGCGATAGCATGAACATTTTGCCAAATGGGGCTAGTGAAGAGAACATTAAATAAATGAAGCCAGCACTCATTACAGCCCAGCCCCATGGAGCAGAAGGACATTCCCATGACCATCCTGCGTGGTGTCTACACCCTGAGCTCTTTGCTCTTTTGATTGTTTAGCCCTATTTGAAAGTCATTTCGTGTTTGTCAGTGGAAAATATGACCCAAGTTCAAAAAAAATTGACTACCTAGATCATCTGGAAGTGCACCAGACAGGGCTGAAACCAATAAAGCCTGGTAAGCAACATTATTTCATCATTCTATGGCAAGACTGGAGAAAATAGAAAACTGGTTGCAGGCGGACATTCAGATATCAAGAGCCTAGAAGACTCAGGTTCCTGGGACGTAGTGCCACATGCGGGCGTGTCGTGTCGTACAGGATACTGTGTGAGGTCAATTAAATACATACAGCTCCTGCGATCTGAGAGCTTCCCATCTAAAATGGCATTTTAAAAACTCGGGTTTTTCATAAAGATAAAATAGCAAGGGAAAAAATACAGACATAATGAATAGTCCCAACACTCAAGATCATCTTGCATTTCAAAGTCTTGTCTCATTTCCAAATGTGCTGGGATCCCCTAGGGTTAGTGAAAACAAGGAGAAATTGTCTTTGGCACTCTCTATCTTTCCTTTTCACTTTCTCCTTTCCCCTTTTGTGCAGCATTACTCCTGTCTGGCAAGTAACCCCAACAGCACCCTATGTTAGCTAGCTTTCCCACTCTTCTTCCTCAAAAGAAGCAATTGATGTTTAGTCTGGAGGAAAAAGACATAACAGATGGTTGCCTTCAAATATTTGAAAGGTTATTACATGGAAGAAATATTAAAATAATTCTGTTCGACTAAGGACTAAGAGCAATGAATGAAAGTTGCAAAAAGCTAAAATGAGTCTCTAACGAAAAACTTTATAACAAAGTGGAAGGGTCTGCTTCAGGAGGTACTGGGTTCCCCTTTATCAGAAAGCTTTAAGCAAAGATTTTATGGCTACTTGTCAAGTGTTATGGAGGGATTCTTTTTTCATAATGGATTGGACTAGCTAGCTTCTGATGTCCCTTCCAACTCTGAGATTTGGTGAAACTAAGCTTCATAGGTAAATTGGATGGCTTTGCATACAAGATGAGAAATTTGGATCTGATCCCATAATAGACTTTTCAGCAAGGTATGACATAAAGAAAGCATGTTTTAGAAAGATAATTCCAACAGCCATGTGTGTGCTGAACTGGAAAAGGGGAGACGGGAGATGGAGAGAAAAAGACAGCGAGAGACAGAGAGACACAGAGAAAGAGAGACAGTGAGACAGAGACAGAGAGAGAGAGAGAGAGACAGAGAGAGAGAGCTCTTCAGAAGCCCACCACAGAAGTCCAAGAAGGAGACAACAATGATGTAGAGTGACTACTGGGGTGGGAACGGGAGTGGAGAGGAAATGGTGACTCTTAGGGCACAGATGATCTCTTTACTTGGAGGTTCAAGGAGTCAACTTACAATTGGGGGTGGCTCCAAAAATAAGCCATAACATGAAAGGTTACTCTGTGCTACCCTCTGGAAGATGAGCATACCTTTAATGACCATGTGACCTAGTAACACAAAAACAATTTACGGAAGTATTTTTGTTGGTTTAAATAAAATCCTGTGGGCCAAGCCCAAAGCCTCCTACATCAACAAGAGGCTGTGTATATCTCTGATATATAATCCATATGTACAAATGTGGTAAATACTCACTAAAACTTTAGGCTAATTTATTAAAGTCCAGTTTACATCAAGTTGCTACATAATCTGAAAAAATATTCAATTTTTCAAATGTTCTAAAATTCATGTTTTCTATAAATTTGCTCAGTCTGATAGAGGTAGCATGCAGTAGTGGATGACGAGCTTTTCTCAAAGCCTGGATGATCTAAATGCAAATCACTCTGTTTCTGACAGAACTGACTGTCTGATCCTAGACAATTGACTTAACCTCTCATTGCTCTAGGTAACTATAAGTTGCCAAGAACATGTCAATCTGTACTGGTGAAAGGAGTTTCCTCACCAAGGAGTTCCCTGTACCAATAACACAAGTCTTGTCCCTGTCCCTAATAAAGTGTTAAGCTGATAACAATCCTACTTCATAATTGGCACATCCATTGGTATTCTCCTAAAGTGCTTAAAAACAGTCTCCTAAGCAAGGTCTCACAGTCTTACTTACATCACTAATTAGTTTCCCAAACTTTTCTTTCTATAGAAAGCATAAATCAAAAGTTATAGTGGATGGATTTAGAGTTGAAAAAAGACCTTGAATAGCATCTAACTGAGCCTCCCTCACTGTTCCAATGGAGAAACCTAAAATGGGATCTAAATGAGTGATTTCACTGAATTCATATCAAATTTTTTCTGGGGACAGCTAGGTGGCGCAGTGAGTAGTCCCCCTGGAGTCAGGAGGACCTGAGTTCAAATGCAGCTTCAGACACTTGACACTTACTAGCTATGTGACCTTGGGCAAGTCACTTGGGCAAGTCCAATTGCCTTGCCTTCCCCCCTCCAAAAACAAATTTGCCTTTTTTATTTATCAATATCCAGCTAAGCAGCATGGGGAGTATTTAGTAACTGTTTGACCCTGAGTTTTCTGAATCTCAGCTTCTAAAGTATTCGTTAAGTTAATAATATTTGCCCTCTAACTGGAAACATATCAGCTCATTTTCGAAGAACAAGAGGTGGTGATGGAATCATTGGTTGTACTGATTTATGGTGACCTGAAAGAGCTGAGTATCAGCAAATGGTCCCTTAGAACAAACCGTGGCAGGGGTGGAGCCAAGATGGTGGCTGGAAAGCAGTAACTGGCGTGAGCTCCCCACCAAGTCCCTCCAAAAACCTATAAAAAAAATGGCTCTGAACCAATTCTAGAACTGCAGAACCCACCAAGTGGCAGAGGGAAGCAGGGCTCCAGCCCAGGACAGCCTGAATGGTCTCAGGGTAAGGTCTGTCCCGCAAGGAGCTCCCAGCTCCCAGCTGAGGGGAGCGGAGCTGAGCCTGGTAGAGCCCAGCGCGCGCAGCGCAGACCAGACCGCAGACGGACAAGACCAGGAGCCAAGCAGAGAGTGCCCTAGTGTGCTGAATTACTGAGCTGAGGCATGTACCAGACCTCACAACCCACAAACAGCAAAGACAACACAGAAGGTTAGTGGGAAAAGCTGCGGGACGGGACAGAGTTTGCAGTTCGGCTACCGCCCCTGGAGCAGCGGAGGCGGGGCACCTTTAGAACTACAGCTGCAGTTGCCTCTGGCCCCAGGCCCACCTGCTGGGAGGAATTAAGTGGCTGATGAGAGCAGGAGTGAAGAGCCTGCTGAAGATTTAAGCCCAGTCCTGGTTGGGGGTTCTTGGGGAAGGAGGAGTGCTGGTGAGGCAGCGCATCCGCCCAAGTGTGGAACATAGAACTCTTTAGTCTATGAGCAGTCATACCCCGTTGACAAAAACTCAAGGGTTAAGTAAGTTGGCTGGGAACATGGCCAGGCGGCGAAAACACACCCAGATTCAGTCTCAGACTCTGGAATCCTTCTTTGGTGACAAAGAAGACCAAAACATACAGTCAGAAGAAGTTAACAAAGTCATAGAGCCTACAACAAAAACCTCCAAGAAAAACATGAACTGGTCTCAGGCCATGGAAGAACTCAAAA